>JAQGCB010001701.1:0-13552 GCA_034698835.1 Protaphorura tricampata
AAGGAACAATAAATGAAATTCAGGAATACATTATAATAGCGGCCAATACTAAAAGTTATTATGCTAGATTTTGTCCAATCCAATATCCAAGTAGAACTATTTTTCATACAGAGCGGGTCAGTTACAATTGCGCAAGTAAGTTTTCCAACGAATACTTTGACCGATTGGAACCAAAAGTGAGTAAAAAAAAGTTAAGCATTAGTTAACGTCTTTACACTCAAAGAAATCGACACATGAATTTCACACACGGATTCCAATTCAGTTCAGTTTATTGAAACTTCTAGATTTCCTACGCTTGAATATTGTTGGTTGGTCTAGTCGGAGTGCGAGTGCTCTGGAGAAGTCGATTCTAATCGAAAATAGCGTTTTGCCATTTTAGTGCAATTTGGAATAGTTTATAAATAGTTCTCCAAGAAAATACTTCTTAGCTGTGAAGAAGCCCTGCTATTTATAAATACTTATATTGATTGAATTCAAGTAATAGGAACCCTAGTAATTAGCAGAACCTAATTAAAAATATTTGTACTCACATTTTGATTTAAACAAATCTGACGAATGATATTCCAAAAGTTAAAGAGAACAGTTAAGAAGAGAGTAGATTTTCCACAGAAGAGTTAACACACCGAAACCAAACCGTGTCTGACGAGAATGAGACGGGTTGCCAATTTGAAGTGTACATTTCTGCTTAAGAAAAGTTAAAAATAAATTGTCTTCTAGATCAAGTTCAAGTTCAAATGAGTCGAGCAAGAGACAATAGAAATAGTTTCCGGGATCGGAGAGACGAAGAGGCGGGACCCGGGATTCGGGACCTACTTATTTTAACCAGTGATCCGTTCATTACAGTGTAATTAGAACTTAAGATGCTATGCATGGAATACTGACTGTATACGTAATTCTGGTAGTTAGAGAATTAGTAGTATAATTGTGTGGAATACAATACAATACCCTATACATATATTGGTATGTAAGTACATGTTGTATCATCCGATAAACTGTGACAAGTACACCAGATCATTCAGAAACTTTCAAACCGTCAGTCTATAATTACTTCAGAAATGATCATCAAGGCTTACAAAGTTTGACGTTCAAAGCTTATGACATAACAACGTTCAAAGGGACCCTGTATTTTCCAACTTAATATTTTAGTAGCACCTGCTGAAATACATACTTGTTTTTGTAATTCACCATTTACCGAAACCATTGTTAGCCTAATCTTCTGTGTACATGTAAAATAAGAACCGAATAAGAACCCGGGTTAGTATTTTTTTGGCTGCCTCGAGACCTGGCTTTGGATTATATACGAGTACGAGTACCAGCAGGGCACTGCACTGTAATACACAGGCTTAGGCTCTTAGGGAAGAATGTAGAATTTGACTCGGTTACTATTCGAGATTCGAGACCGGGTTACTATTCGGTATTTTATGGTATTCTTAACTTGCTCATGTTTGCTTGAATATCCCATAACACTCACAATTGAGTCACCCTGTTGGCTATCAAATTAAGAGCATACCTAAGCATAACCCCGGCGGATTTGATTCCATCCGGTTTTCAGAAAATGTAGCAATCTTACTCTTAATTGGTGTGATGCGTTGCATCTTGCATGGAACGGTCATATTTACCTCAAAATTCTGGATACCCCGAGGTATACGAGATATGTATACGAGTTCTTCTGGAAAGTTTCACAACTTTCCCAATCTTCGGTCTCTTTTTAACAGCTTTTTCCTATCCGACCATTCGTTAATGAAACATTTCCGTTGTTGACCCCACTTGCAATTCGGTTTCGGTATTTCTTTCTGCACTTTGCTTGTAATCTATTCATCCCAAAGTCTCTAAATCAGTTCCTCAGTCATATCAGTGATCCCAAACCCAATGAAAACTTCAAAATAAAATCACACGATCTGTCTGAAGTTTCAAAATGTGATCCTACATTCATAGCCGGGCCGGGTATTTATGCACTGCTTGACACGTCCACGACGATAATGCTAGCTAACCGAAAACAATTGTGTAAATGTTGCCTGATCGCTTGTGTGTTTTCTCGTACCTGTGTTTATTATTTGTGTCTTGTCTTAGGTATTTATTTCGTGTGAGTTGACTTGGGGTATTTTGGACTTGGACGTTTGTGTGAGTTGAGTCGGGGCTAGTAGAGACAGGTTAGGTAGTGGATGTGGATAGTCGTAAGTCGTAGCCAACACTCCTATCAAGAGAATATTATTCAGATATTATGACGTTCCTTGTGCTTTGGACATTTTTGCCCATGATTTGTAAGACTTATAAGTTGTTAACCCACTCAGAGAAGCTAAAGCCGCTGATCATAAAGCTAAAGAAGAACAAATGTAGTCACAGAATGATTTATTTTTTAAAAATCGTCTAATCTTAGAATATGTTCAAGGAAAGTCCTTCAGTCTTCCACATCGTCTAATCGACAGTTGACATTTGACAACACCCATAAAAAGGTCGATTGAGTGAGAATTACAAGTACATTACATACACATTACAAGCGCAAGTTGCTTAACGGCCAAATACAGTAGTAGGTATATTACGAATATTACCTCATTCTTCAAAATTCTTCTGAAATTCTTACGCACATCGTGGTACATCGCCGACATCGCACAACTTTTAAGATTTTCTCGAATTTCATTTAAAATAAATTAGGGGTCATTTGACTACCACTACTGCTCACTACATACACATACTACATAATACATTAGATGGCATTCATTTTCCCATTGTTGACTTTGGCTCATCTTTTAAAAAATGGGTTGGAGCGGATATTCAGGTTTACTTTTTTTGTTGTCTCCCAAATACACGTAACTAACGTATACGTAACTCCGTCTACTCTAACGTAACGTTACCAGCCAGTCAGCCAAAAATCCTGGGTTAGTTGTCTATACCTTTGCCTGTGTCTCCCTGACTGTGACTCTATTTTTTTTCGTACGCACTTCCATGGGTTTCTGCCGCCGGCGAGTCGTTCGTTTCCCTTGCTGAGCAGTGCACTTGCATTTTCCTACCAGTTCAGTTGAGATTCGTCGTTGGTTGAGTGCAGGTGTGTGAAAAGAACGTGGAATGTAGGAGGAAGGTCAATGTGCTTCAACTGAACAATTCATTACACAACAAAACATACACACTCTTCAAGTTCAAGTTTAAAAATCATCAGTGATTTTTTTCAGTGTTGACCTAAAAACTGTCATATTTAAAAAAAAACAATTACTGGGCTGGTCGGCTCACCGTTGACGGTTGGTTACGGACGGAACGGCAGGTTGAAGAGGGAGAGCGAATTTTGGGACTGGGCTTGGACTGGAAATCAAACAATTGGAAAGGAATTTAATTTTGGAAAAATGTGGTCACTGAATAAAAAGACGGGGATCTTGGCGATGGCGTTCATCATATGCTTTACATCTACATGGGGTGAGTGGAGAAATTGAATTTTTTAATTTTGTTAGTGTATTTTTCAGTGCTTTTATTAATATTGAATATTGTGGGCCTCTATTATTATAGAAACATAAAATGGTATAGCTGTTAATTTCTGTTAATTTTTTTTGTGAGCTGGGCTGTACATTGTATACATTACGGTTGGTATCATTTGGAATCGCGTTTTTGTATTTAGCAATGAGTCGCCGCTGCTCTGGAAATCTGCCTGCACTGGAATTTGACTTGACTATGATATACTAGTACGCATACTGGTTCAGTGATGCACGACTGAATTATAATTCTAATTATGTGCATGAATTTAACTATGAACAATGTCATTATTACGAAAATGGTACTGCCATTGCCCTACCGCAGTGGTGTGCTATAAATAGTGCATTTAACATTTAATTAACAATTAACAGCAGCAGTCTGCAAAATCGAAAAGCGATTAGTTTCGATTATTTCATTCGATTAGTAGGCTTAGGTTCGTTAGTTCAAAACAAAATTGCAGTGTTAAATGTTTCTATTTGTCGTCAATTGTCATTGCATTTGCATTATTGGCTACCTACCGAGCAGGTAGCTAAATTAATATAAAATGGAGTTCAAGTTCACCTTGTATGTCGCAATTGCAGAACTCAGAACATCATTTACTAGTACAACCTTCAACCTTGTTTTTATTTTGTTGTTATCGGTGATCGGAACGAATGGAATTAGTCATAGTCATAAATTGTAATTGCTTGATCTGGCTGCTATCAAATTCAAAGAGAATGACACGGGTTGTGTTGTTTGTGAGAGTGTGTTGAGGCAGGATCTTCTGAGATCACAACATTAATACATGGAAATATTTATTGTAATGTTGAAATAATAAATATTCGTAATTTAGTGATGACAAAGGAAATTGTTGACTCAACTAAAACGTCTTGTCAATTGCCATTCGCTTTGGTTCATCAAGTATATCGTCTCCCACTCACTGTCTGGTCTTACTTTAAAAACATAACATCCGTCAGTGTGCAGTTGCATAAACAATTGTCATAATCCACAGAAATCAGAAGTCATGTCGTGACTAATTCAGGGAGGGTGGATAGTAGTAGATAAGATAAGTTGCACAATTTATTGTAGACAGATCGCGCAGCTAGTAAATAATTGGAATTAAATCATACCTGTAACCTTGGCGGAGTCACAAATACAAATACCGTTCTGGCGTTCTTGAATTATAAAATGAATACATGAATTGGTTTTGGGGCCCCATCATAAAATAAATGTTAATTTAAAAAATATGCATATGTACCCTAATTAGATTGTGCGTGTAATAGCCACGTACTTTTTGTGTAGATTGCTTGTGTTACTTTCCTGTTGGCGTTGGCGTAGGAAAGGTAAGGTGCCCGTAGTAGTAGTAGTACTATAAATTTCCAATGCTGGATAACATTTTTAAAGGTGGTGCTACTCACAATGGAACATTTCGAACTGTAAGTTTCAGAAAATTATGAAACTCGGTGGAGTGGTTAATTGGACCATGCAGACTCCGAAAATAACAATATCAGCGGCTGCGATCGCGGCGCGCTCCCACACGGCGCGCTTCAAAATAAAATTTACTAGTGTTGTAGCGCATGGAGCATGGACGACAGGACGCGATTGCTTGGCTCTCCCGGCCGTCCCGTGTATATTAGTAGCAGGGTTGAGTGTTAGGTCGGGTCGGACGTAGGAGAGAGCTCTCGTCTCTGCCGCGCGCTCTGCTACTAATACGGGACGGCCGGGAGAGCCAAGCACCCGCGTGCTGTCGTCCATGCCCCATGCCCCTAACACTAGTAAATTTTATTTTGAAGCGCGCAGTGTGGGAGCGCGATGCGATCGCAGCCGCAGAAATTGTTATTTTCGGAATCAGCATATTCCAATTAACCACTCCACCGAGTTTCATAATTTTCTGAAACTTACAGTTCGAAATGTTCCATTGTCAGTGTCTGCCTGGGGGATCGAACGTTCACTAAAACAGGGATGCTTATATTTTGAATGGTCGATATGCGATAGAGGATGGACTAGTCTTCTCTTATATCTTTGTTGTTAGTTGTTTTGTGGCTTAGATTCCAGAATACGAATGTTTGATGTTCAACGTTCAAAGCTCAAAACCAGAAATATTATTCAATGTCCAAACATGTTTCTTAGACCACAACCACCACCGGCTCACCGGCACGAGGAATAGAATAGAAATCTAATCTAGTTCGTGTCATTTCACTTGTTTGAGTTTGGTCATCTGGTCTGGTGTTCCACATAATCAATTGTTTTAACTGTCAATTCTGGCAGAGAACCCAGGCCACGCCACGCCATCGTCTTCTTTTCTATTTTCTTCATGTTCAGTTCAAACAAAAACTTTGCCGACCAACAAGACAAAATGACAAATGACAATAATTGTATTTCTTTTGTAGTGTAATGTAGTCCTATGCCAAACCGTCTGCCGAAGGACACAAACAGACAAAACGTGTAATACATTGAACAAGTGTATGTACAATTGATCTGAATCTGGCGTCTGGCGAGCCGAAAACATATGCATGATTTCACTTATCTGAAAATACATCCTAGATTCAATTTGTTCATTGCTCGCTCTGTTCACAAGAACATTCATTCATGAGCTTAATTAATTAGATTGTACTTATTGTGGGGCCGATTTTCGATTGAGATTTTGACCGCAGAGTGATGACTGGACGGAAAGTTGAATTTGATAATAATCTAATCATGCAACTTCCAAATCTTCCAAGGCATTCGGCTACGGCTTCTGTATTTGGTGTTGCTTGACAACGAACGGGTGCCCTTATCTTATCGCATCCATAAGGATCGTAGTCGTAGCCCTGCCAAAAAATCTTGAAACGACGACGTCAGACGAAGACATTGTTTGACGTTCATTAATTATCATAAGTAATTGTTCTCGCTTAATCCTTCCTTCCTACGCAACGCACTAGGCAATGGCGTGGAGCATTAAGATTGAGGATACGTATACTTATACTTATACTACTTTGAAGGGATTTGAGCAGAAGGTTTTGTAGGAAAGGAAGGAAGGAAGGAAACAGGTATTTAGGTTTCATAAGTTAGCAAGCATAAAAGAAGAACCAAGCCCTCGGGAGATGACTGAAGCAGAATGTCTTTCATTAAGCTTGAAAATTGATTATGTTAAAAAGAAAGCCACACACATCTTGGTTTTAGAATGGAAGAAGAAAATTGAAAAACAAGAGTCTCTGGTTGGCGTCACTGACGGACCATGAGGGATTTGGCTTGGATGGAAAATAGGACGTTGGAGGCTAGCATAAAATGTCATAAAGACAAAATGTGAAATGCTAGAGTTCTAAAGAGTCTTAGTCTTAGAACCTCAAAGCTCTTCTAGAAATATTATGAATAAGTAAAATTCTATGAGAAAAGAAGAAGAAGAGAGAGAGAACTGTGTGGTCTTGAAGCTCAACGAAGCCAACTTGATTCTACTATTACATTACACACGCTTCGTTCGTCTCCTTTCTCTCCTTTCTATTCGAATTGGGACTGGGACATGGACATGGAGAAGTGTTTTCCCCTTTTGCGAAAATTTTTGCCATCTTTGCCTTTGCCATCGATCTGGATATCTCCTGGCTTGCGAAAAAGCTAGAAAGCTAGAGGTTTTAGAAGAACCAGGTTCGGGTCCTAGTTTTAGTCCTAGCTAGTGTACGTTGGCTGAGTTCGGTCGGTTTGGTTTGGCTGGCGGCGACCCTCTATGTTCAGCTACATTTTCTATCTGGATTTTCTTACCTTATGCCAATACCATGCCGATGCCATGCCCCTACCCTGTCCTGTCGGCTTTCACTTTTCGCGAATTGCGAATGTGAAAAGAAAACTAGTAAGTTTGGTCGTTTTCTCTAGGATCATAATGCGGGTTTTATTGTCTACTCGAGCGAGATCGATCGTTTTTTTTTCTCTCCTGGTTTGGTTTGGTTTTGGTGCAGTAGTCAGTCCCAATCGTCAGTAGTAGTAGTAGTGAGTGAGTCAGTTCTCTTTTTGGTTTTGCTGTTTTCGATGGTGGTCCCTAAAGTAGAAAACCCCAATCAAATTCAACACACCCTTTTATACTCAACGTTTCATGTGTACTTACCGTCTGTACGTGTGTTGTTTGTAGTTTGGCGTAGTAAGTAGTAGTACTTCGTCTTCTTGACTTGACTTGAGTGAATGGGAATGGATAGACGAGTCTCTAGAATACTTAAACTTAACTTTACTATGTCAGACTTGGTTAAAAGGAAAGGAACGGAATGGGAGAAACGGACATGCCCAATGCCCAGTAGTAAATACAAATACCCGGCATCGGTTTTTCGCCCCTACAAGAAGTTGTAAAGTCGAAGGAATAGGAAATACTATGTTGTTGTAGGTTTTTGGCGGATTTCGCGAATCACGAATTTAGATTTTACACATAGATTTCGTGCGTTGAGTCAGTCGGTCGGTCGGTCGGTCGTTCATTTCGTAGTTCTAGAAAATTTCCGTTTCCGCTCCCTCACACGACAGAAATGCAATTAAGACAGTTAAGATTCGTCTTGCGTGTGTAACGGGCATAAATAATACAATGGGGGAGGGTGGAGAGGGGGGAATGCGAATGAGAGAGAGAAAATGCAATAATGCAATGTGTCAAATTGGGATTTTTCCCTACTTTATTTTATATTTTTTGCATTGTGTGCGAAATAACGAATGTGAAATGTGAATGAATCTGAATTTATGGTGTGGAAATGATGAAACTGAAAAGATTTTTCATTTTATTGCAAAAATTTATTGCATACATTCTCCCTTTGCGTCGCTCCTCGTTCCCTTTTCTTTCATCGCCCTACTCATTAAAAAATCTCCCTCTTGTTGTCCATGTCCAGAGGATGCTGAATGATGATGATGGTTGTGATGCATGGAATAGAGCTGTTTATGTTCAAATGTTCCAGTTTTTATGTACGATACGGTTTGGGTTTGGTATGTGGTCGAATTCTATTATTTCATTAATTTTACTTGTTAGAATTGAATGAGAAATGCAATGTGATGAGTTTGTATGTCTTCTCTTTCTTTTTTTCTATGTGATGTTGATAAAATATGAATAGATTTAAAATAGGGAGTCAGTCGGAGTCGGAGAGAAGCAGGGCATGGGCATATTCATTTCATTTCATGATCTGTCGTAGTCTAATGGAAGTGCATGACACGGATGGTTGACTTTAAAGAACTCCTTTCCTTCGAATACTTATTTCAATTCTAAATGTTCCCCTTCAGGCACACGAACTTAGAACCTTTTCATTTTCATTATGCCAAATCGATATGAAACATGCATTAAGTAATGAATTCTGAATACCTTACCTTTAGTTTGCTATTGCTACCCATTTGTACTTTTACAACTTCGGTTCGGACTCAATCCTTCGTAGAAAAAATTTGTACGGCTTTTTTCTGCAGGGCAGATCAGGTTTTCATCTAGGCAGTCTTTATTTTAAAATGTAAACTTGAAAAAAAACGGGTGGAACGGATGAGACCTATGTTGTGCAAAGATAATCAGTTTTGTAATGTATCCTGGTCATGTAAAAGTAAAAGTGAGAAAAGAAGACCCACCTTGAAGAAAAAAAAGAAAAAGGGTCCTAATGTGTGTGTGTGTGTGTTGTCCTTGAAATTTTGTGTGTATTTGAAAGCCCTTAAAAACTGCATGGTTGGTTGAGAATTTGGTGCTCGAAGCCAAATCCACTTAAAATTCGGCATTTTGTTGGTTCCTTTCTACCTGGATTAAGGATTAGGAAGGAAATGGAAAGGAAGGGTAGAGAAGGATTACAGGTAGTACAAGTACAGAGTGCTAATGTTACACAAGTTTTTGTGTCATTTTCATTTCAACTTTACAAAGTGAAGTAGGTTCGAAGTTGTTCTTGTTCGAACATTTGAAAAAGTGATAGGGAAAAATAAATGGTAATGGATACATGGACTAACTTGCATACGTACTTACCCGGGTTCAGGTTTAGTATTGGTTTGGTTTGGTTTGAAAAAGGAAGGATGTTTGTAATGTTTTGCCTTCTATGCGGTTGATGGTGAAATTTTTTGAAGAGGATACACGCTTCATGTCAAAATAATTAAAGTGGAAAGTACCCATGAAGTAGTAAGAGGGAATATGAAATGAGTTTGGTTACTTTACATAGTTTCTCACGTTTTGAATTGGTATTTGCCACGGGAAAAGTCAATAAATACAGGGAAGAGCAGGGCAAGGCAGGATATTATAGTGAAGCGGGTGACGGTGAACTTTTTTTTTGACAAAATGACATTTAGCTACGGTGGATCGGAAGTATTAATACCTGTCTGCAAGTTTTTTTGACGGGAAAAGTTCGACGAAGCGGTTTACACGTACACTTAGTACACGAGTTCATTATTTAATGATTTCACATCATTTGAATTCCATTCAATTTCAGCGAATGATGAATTAGTCTAATTATGAAATCCGATTGATTTTTTACCTAGCAGTGTCAGTGTGTGAACTGACTTTATTGTTTTTAAAGGGAAACTTTTGTGGAGAAGCAGGAGCAGGACGTCCGAGTTGGCCATAAAATATTCTTAATTTTGAATGAATTCCGATTTTTTTTATGGTACAAGACTCAACGGATGAGTTAGTAATTAGACTGCTGGGACTCGGGATTTTTTTTTAAATAAGAGGAATATCTTATCTAAGTACGCTGAACTAAAAGAAAACAAGATTTAGGTGGAGACTTTGGCTCGTTTGTCTTCCGAAGGCATTGAGTGAGATAAGTTTGGACTTGACTTTCTTTCTTTTACAGACGCCGCTGCCGCTGCTCAAGTCGGGTCGGGTCGTATGTACTCAAATACTACTCTGATTGTGATTAGTGATTGTGAGCACGAGAACGAAGAGGTTGAAAGTTTTCTTTGGGATGCTTCAAAGGACAATTTGATAAAATAGACAACTAATTCCTTTTCTCATTAAAAGTTCGTTTCTTGTTCTAAGCAGTATAATGTTAAGTACAGTGACAGTAGTCAAACATTAGAACATATAATATGACTTTTAAGGCTTTGTCACATGTGTCGTCTTATTTCAAACAATTGCAATATAGTTATCTTGACAAGAAACTAAATTGGATAAAATTAGGAAAATCTGACTTGATTTTTCAAAGTAGACTCGGAAATATTTAAATTCAAAAGTTATAAACCGATATTTCACGGATCCGATTTATTTTAAAACAAAACTTTTTTCAATTCAGTTTTCCAAATGTTGAATTCCAGATTCAAAATCGACTCATCGTTTGAATGATTAATACGTAGTATGTACGTATGCGGATTAAACATCCCCATTCCCCGTCATCCACATGAATTTAACATGACTCGAAATAATCTACTACAGCTCTTATCTGAAACTGAATTGGAGAACCATGGTTTGTGTGTATCAGTAATAGATAAGTAGAACGGCCAGTAAATCAATGAATAATCGCCCAATTTAGTCACGAATCGAAATAGAAGGCAATGACAGATTACACACGAAAGGAAAAGGAAGAATGATTCAGCATGTACGTAGGATGAATGTTATGTTCAACTTTTTAAAACATAGTTATTGTCAGATACTCACAATTTCTGTAGATTTTTTACTGGAAATTGATAGGACTCGACTAATTGACGACGTGTGATACATGACCCCATACAATAATATTTTGACTATTAAAATATTTCCCCAGTGGTTTTTTTGGTGGTCAATGTTCTCTCTCACTCAATTTTATTGCATTTGTGCATTACGTTGACGTTGACCTTTTACCCCATGAGATGAGAGCAAGTCAGTCAAATAGCTCAAGAGTTAGTTGTTGTAATTGCCTGCTTCCTGGGTGACTCGTTTAGATGAAGGTTAAGGCAGATTTATAGCTCGACTCAGATTAATTGGAAGGAGTCTGCCGCTGCTGCCGAAATAGGGAGAAGAAAAAAAAACATGTTGTCGTTGTCCAGTTTGTAAGCGTAGGAAGGAAAGGAACTGAAGTCTTAAGAGGGAGAAAAAATATACTAAGGAGTATTACAAATTATTTCCGTTAGAATGTTTGGTATTCGCAACACAGGATGGAATAATAAACCCTGACGACACTACGAAGGAAAGGACAGGCCATGGCCAGGACAGTTCTTGGGAGATTTTTTCGGAAGAGACAGAAATAAAATGGTGTCTCGTTACTGATTTAGATGTGACAGCTGCCGCTGCTAGCTGCTGTTACTGTACTCTGTACTTTTGTTGTTCTTCCTCGCCTCTGTCGTCGTTCGTCTATCGATACGGATAGGATAGCATACGATACGATGAGTTTGAAAAGTCAAAAGATCATTTCTTCACACTTCGCTCCTTTGACTTGACGGCTCAACACTTTTCAGTTGACATGAACCACTAAAACTTAAGCCTCTCTGTGCATACATATTTCATCACGTTTATATTTTATATGTACTAAAAGGGGAGATAAGAATTTCTCAGAGCCTGAATGTCCGAGTGTCCAAGAAAGAATGACATTTTTTTTTCTCAAACACAGCTTAAGAATTGTTTTTAATTTTGAGAGACGTGGACAGACGTTTTTTTATGAAGTCTGGAATTGGTGTCTCCAGTCTGGCCTGGCGGAGTTCGTGGTTATTCTATACTATAGTTTCATGAGAAATTCTGAAATCAGTGACACTACTACTTTTAACTAATGACTCTGTTATTGTTTATTTGAATGAACGAATTTTTTCGGTGGAACATTGAGTAATTTGCTTACGTACGTGGGCAGGGCACATTTTAAATGAGTCATTTCGTTCTGCGGCCAACATCTGGTTCTTTCATCTATGCATATTTGTTTAAAAATCTCATCTTAGTTTTACGATCATGTCGTGAATCGTCCTTGAGATTATGGAACCTTGTTTTACGCACTGATTAAACCGAGGACACCAGCATTGAATCCGACAAAAATAAATGACCTTCTGACGTCACACAAACTGAACTCGGTTGTAGTTATTTTTAACGAAGTCAACCCGGAGTGTAGAATTTGTAGTTTTTTTAAATAGCAACTTGCGGTTTGGCTTTGGGTTTGATCCATGGGTATGCTGTTGCTGTTAGTGTATTACTCATTTTTATGGGTGGTTAAGCTCAGGCTGTCGACTACGCGTGCCGTAAGTGTGGTTATCACAATTTAAAGGAATTAAGAACTGCAACGGGGATCAATTTGATTTAATTTAAACATGATCTAATTTAAACTGTATATTGGCATAGCTGGCTTGGCTTGATAGTTGAAAGTCCTGTATTGTCCTGACCAACCGGTTTTGTTCCGGTTTGTGATAATAAAAGCCTTCGGAGTACACAATACATACATTTTGTATGATGACCATGAGTACAATGAGGACTATGAACTTTGTGAGTGATGCACATGCAGTTGCAGTTTTGAAGAAAGGTCATCTCTGTTCTGTTGTCGACGCGACATTCTAATTAAATTACATAAAATGAATTTTGGGGAAATGCATGGCTAGGCACGCGTGGATGATGCCCTTCACGCTGTCCGACCCCCGACTTATTGCACTTTGCACATGCACAATGCAACTTGCACACTGGACATTCTGAAAAGCGGAAGTGAGTGCTTTGTTTGGGTCACCCTATTTATAGAATGGTTGAATGGGCTAACAATAGTTATTACACAATTTTCCTGGTGAGAGCATAGGGCGGGCTTTTAGGATTGGGTTTAGGGAAAAGACCCGGCATTTGAAACATTTGAAATGAAAAGATGTTCTTGCTGGTACACATGGTACTATTATTTGGTTGACAAGGGGCTTTTCCTGATGTCACATAAGTTTAGATTGAGTTATAGTTCAAAAGTTATATTCAGTAATTCTGAAAATTCTCTTTGAAAATAAAACTACAGTCCAGAACTTTTTAAAATCGACACAAATTATTCGCATCACTGATTCGCTCGTCAGAAATCAAGGACTAATTTTATGTTACGATAATGGCGATATTATTTCGAAGGACTTGTGATTTCGTAAGAGCACACGATTTGACTAATTCTAAATTTTACAACGGAGTAATGTTCCTTGTGAGATGTGTAGGTTAAGGCTAAGGTTTGGGTTGGGTTACCGTATGCCGTTGCATACAAAGTATTTCATTGAAGTTCGTCGTTTAGTGAAATTGAGAAGGAAAGGAAAA
>JAQGCB010001702.1:0-13551 GCA_034698835.1 Protaphorura tricampata
GCCGATCTAGTTAATAATCCTAAAAGGTGAGTTCTATTGTATTAATTCACTCAGGCTACTACTTGCTCTCAAGATTTGTAACTCAATTTCATGAGTGTTCGGAATTTCTTTTCTTTTCTAGTTTTATTGAGGAGCGAGCAAGGCATGACTTATCCATTTTGACCCAACTTGGTCCACGTGTCTGCGGGAGTCACGCAAATGATATTGCAGCTGTCGAAATACTTACAAAGACTTTAACAGAAATTCAGAGAACTGCGTCTGCCGTGCACAGTATTCAAGTTGACTTTTCCAAATCGTCAGGGGCTCTAAATTTAGTCACTTTTCTGGACGGTTTTACATCGTCATACGCTTCGGTAAACACGAAATAAATCAGTAATTTCAGATTTTTCGACGGAGGGTAAATTCAGTAAATTGATTAACTTTTTTAAAGGTACCCCTCCTCACTGTTAAATTTGAAGCTGCACCTGCCCATAGATCCAACCAAAATAAAGGAAACAATTCAGTTCTAGTCAATTGTCACTTTGACTCTGTCCCAGTTAGCCCAGGAGCGAGTGACGATATGATCAGTTGTGTGACCATGATTGAAGTGTTGAGAGTATTGAGTCGTCAAGCCAAACCCTTGAGAAACACTTTAATATTTCTGTTCAACGGGGCGGAGGAAAATGGACTACAAGGTTCTCACGGTTTCATAGAAGGAACAGTTGGAAACGGATTGCCTGGGCAAGGTCACCCATGGTCTAAGAATCTTCGAACCTTTTTTAATATGGAAGCTTGCGGTGCTGGTGGACGTGAAATTTTGTTTCAAACTGGTCCAGGTATGCTTACCTTGATATTAATCTAAAATATTCATTTTGAGACAATTTGCATTAGTCTATTCAACTTTTAAATCAATAATAAATTTTTAAAGGAAACGCATGGATAGTTCAAGCTTATGCAAAGGTTGCTCCTTACCCATTCGGTTCTGCTATGGGAGAAGAAATATTTCAAAGTGGAATCATCCCATCGGATACAGGTAAAGTTTAATGGTTAAGTCAACATCACCGTTATTTTAGCAAAACTTCATGCAATCGAGATCAGAGGTTCAGTGCGAACTTCTTATCTTGAACCAGACTGTACATTACGAACTTTATAATTTTAACTTTCCGTTGGACATAGACTACAGAATTTTTCGAGATCATGCCAAAATTCCTGGACTGGACGTTGCTTTCATCAAGAATGGCTGGGTTTATCATACCCGTCGCGATAACATGGATCAAATTCCTCCAGGAAGTTTACAACATATGGGATCAAATTCATTGGCTATCATTGAAACTCTTGCGGACATGGATTTTTCACAGATTACAATTTCAGATGAGAAGATGGTTTATTTTGATGTATTTGGGTTGTTCATGGTCACTTACTCAGAGACAATTGGAATCGTCATCAACGTTTTTGTTGCCGTTATCACACTGTACCTTGCAGGGCGTGAGGGTGAGTACCCTTTGCTTCAAAAGTATTATTGAGTAATTCATTTGACATTCATTGATCATATTTCATTGACCATTTTTAAACAGTGAGTTGGGACAAGGGACAACTGCTAAGAAATGTAATGGCGACCATAGCAGCTTGGTTGGCAGGAATTTTTGGAGCAATATCAGTTGCACTTGTCCTCAATGCCTTCAAGTACACGATGCCGTACTTTTCGTATCCCAGTCTTGCGTATCTCATATTTGGAATCCCGACACTAATTGCTCAAGTCCTGTCTTACTCTTACACACTCAACGGAGCCGAAGATCATAGTTGGATGGGTGCGAAAACGACATTGGCTCTCCTCATCTTATTAACGACATTTTTCACCAGAGCAGCTTTCACTTTTACAATCAATGTTGCCTTTAGTGTTTTCGGCTGGATTACTGCACGATATTTGTGGAAAGGTCAGTTTCTTTAATTTTTACAGCAGGAAACCTTCGCTTGTTTGGTTAGAATAAAAAGCAAATAGAAGCACAATTTCATATGCTAGCAATTTGAATTTGGTCATTGTTAGTGCTGAGATATTCGACGTAACCAGTAACCGCTCAGAAGGTTCAGAGTCAATCTTGTTGTACATGACAAGAGTATCGCTGGTTAAAAATGTTTTAATTTGTATTCCGAACAGATTCACAACGGCGCCTTGTTTTCTACGTTCTTGTTGGAGAAGCATTTCCACTTGCGATGTCATTCTACCTATCTTTAATATCCATAGATGTTTTTGTGCCTATGATGGGCCGCTCAGGTTCGGAGTCAAACCCGAACGTATTTGTCGCCGTTTTGACAGCAGTGGCAATGTCTATTCCTGGATTCACCGGCTTTGTCCCAATATTTGTTTTCTTCAAAAAGTCTTTTCTCCGATTTGCAACCGTATTCTATGTCCTAGTAATTGCTCTAATTGTTTTTGGGATTGGGAGGACGCCTTATCAAGTGGAGACTCCTATGAGGCTTCACCTAGTTGTAAGTGACAAGTTATACATACATATATTACTAACAAAAGCTTTGGTGTTCGAGCAATAACGATTTATCTGTTCCAGGATATTGACAGAACATGGTTTGAAAGTGATCTGACAACGGTCAAGAAATCTGAAAGCGGATACTGGTTCTTCAATATGGATCCTAATGTTCCAAATTATTTACCGGGTTGGACAGAAAATGTCCCAGAAATTAGTCGCGCCGTTCCGGTGTCGACTCAAGACTGTCCTGATCTCTACTGTGCAATGCCATTTTTCTTCCCTGTATCTACACGCGTCAAGTAAGGTCTACGTATTTTTGTATTGTTAATTCGGGGTTGTAAATATTAGACTCATAATATGAACATATTGTTAGTACCAAAATTAAAGTACGAATTATTTATTTTGACAGGAGGACACAATGGAGTCCGAAGGACACTGGTCTCCCATCGGGATTGAAAGAACGAGTTCGAATGGAAATGACGAAGGACGAATTTTTGACTCAATCCAGACGCCGTATTACCCTCTCATTTGTGGGACCTAGTCATTTAACTGTAGTGATCTCGCCCGGTCCAAATTACGAACTTGCCAAATGGTCACTGCCAACGGAAATTCCAAAACCAACTGTATTCTGGAACAATAGGCCAACATATTTCATTTTTCACGGTCGAGGGATTGAATTTGAGAGATTTGAAGTGACATTCGATTTGGAAAGAAAGGATGCGACAGATACAGTGAGTCCACTTCTTGATATAAACTACTCGACATTTTTTATTTATGGAGATGCAATGACGTCACCCAGCATGTTGGAATTCATGAGTAGGTTCCCAAACTGGACTCACATTTTAGGTTGGAGTTCGATAACTCAAGTTTACACCATTAAATGAAATTCCTTGAGACAAATTAATTCAAATGTATAAGTCATTCAGATGTATACTTTTAACTATTAAAGTGTTGTGGAACATCTTGTGTTCGTTCAGCTAGTGAGTTAGATTGTCAAAATGTTGCATTCTTTGCCGGTGACAGGTACCAAAGCCTCATTCTTAGAATCATAGTTATTGAAAAATTTACTCAAAATTGCAATAATGACAGAGTTGCAATTTCAGATGCAGTCGTCTCAAAGTTGCTGGCGGTTTATTATAAATCGTTTAATTCTTGTATAAGACTAGAAATTGTTTAAATCAATTGTAGTCTGTGTTCATTGACTCTTGGTTTTACTTTGTGATTTTGTGATGTTATTTTTCGAGACATGGGTGAAACTATTATATTTGTTTAGTACTTAATATCGTAAATATTGTGGCTTGATTGTTGTAGCTTACAAGTTAATCTCCATTTAGAGTGAAACTTATGAACTGGTGCTTTCCTAATTGCTATGTTCCGGGATACAATTTTCCAAATGCTTCCTTAGGCTGAATCCTGAAATTGTAACGTAGCCTAAATATGCTGTTCTCAAAATAATTAATTGCATTTCAATAATTCACAAAAACATTAATTTTGTTCCAAATTCCTACTGCAACATTACAGTCAATTTTTAGGTTTTAGGAGTAGTATAATTTAAATGTATATTATTGAGGTGACAATTAATCCAAATCGTAATTGACGAAACACAACTGCCTGATTATGTTAATAATATTTTTGTTTCAAAGTGTGAATTCAAGAGTGAATTAAATGAAAAAATATATAGAATTAAACATATTACTTGTGCAAGAGTTTGTCATTCCTTAATAAGAAGGGAAGAATCATTTCTCAAGGGGAATTTCTTCGTGATTCAACAGAAATTCTTTGATTTTGTTACGCTTTCCGCCACTGTAATTCCCTAAACTTCCATCAGAGCGAACCACGCGATGACAGGGAATCAGGATTGGGAATGGATTTTTCTTCATAGTTGTTCCGACTGCTCTTGACGCTTCTGTAGAATTTAAGGATTAATTGATCATATTCAGTCAGTAGATCCAGAATCTCTATTCACTCTATTGGTATTTTTATTTTAAATGTAACTCACTTGGACGATTCACTTTCTCCGCCAACTCTCGATAAGAAATCTTGTCACCAATTTTCGTGTCTTGGTAAAGCGTAAGCAAAACCTCTTGCTCGAATTCGGTTGAATTCGGAAAGCAAAATTCGTGCTTCCCTTCATTTAATTCGTCCAACAGTTTCTCCGGGGCTCGGAAGTAGCACTGAATCCAATCAATGATTTTATCTAAATGTACATTTGTGGTATCATTTAGTCTGTTTTCTGAGGAGTTCCATCTATTCAAAACAAAACAAAGTAATACAACATAAAACAAATTAATATTGAAAATATTATGGTAAAACCGGTAGGGATTTCCTCCGTCGCCATTTTCTAACTTTTTAAAAAGCAATCGTCGAAATGATTACGAAAGCTAGCTCATTTTTCGAACGATGAACATCGACAATTCGTTTTTAAACTTCACAGTCGACCTCTGAGTAAGTGATTCATTGTCTTACTTTGAGTTTGGGGTAAAGTTCTCGTCATTCGGATTGAATTGATCGTCATGTTCAATGGAATGAAGTCCGTTTTGACAAGATTTCAATTTTAATAATCCGATGGGTGATTCAAGTAGGGCTTCAATAATGGTTGTTCCGGACTTTCGACAAATTCCCTGAAGAACCATTTTGTGACTGGTAATTTCCACTGTTTCACAAATACTTCCTCTTCGACTGCACCGAAGATTCCAGTTTTCGTAACACTATAAATCAAAAAAAAAAGTTAAAAAAAGAGACACTTAAATAATTGTGAGTTATTATGGGAATTATATTACTATATGTGGAATTAATATCGAAGGCAATTTCGCAATGCTAGTGATTTTAGATATTTTTATTCATTGTTATATGGAGGTGAAATTACAATGAAATATTTTGAAAAAGGAAAATAATAATGCTAAATCAAATATACGAACAAGTAATTCAAAATATTAGAGAAATTTTGGTAAGGGAAAAGGAAAAAATAGGAAAATGGGTTCAGAATTTCTCGAGTCACAGTCGTAGACTAATTAATTTTCTTTCACAAAAAGGTGCCCTTTGTCTTTGTCCTTTTCAAATCTCTGAAGAAAATCCTTCTTGGAGGTTCCTCCGTTGTAATTCCCTAAACTTCCATCATATCTAATCACCCGATGGCATGGGATAAGAATGAGAATAGGATTTTTCTTCATTGCACTTCCTACTGCTCGGGATCCCTCTGGAACAAATGAAATAAACTAGTGATCCGTACATAAAAGCTAGCTTTACTAAATCATACAACGATAATTAGCTAATATCTTATCTTACTTGGACAACCCGACTTCTCCGCCGGCGATAAGTAACGGTTTCCCCATTTTTGGTTTCAAGTAATGTGTTCCAGACCTTACGCTCAAATTCCGTTGAATGTTCGAAACAAAATTCAGGTTTTTCATCCGCATCCGTGTTGACGGATACAGAATTAGAGAAGTAAGTCCTGAGACACTTTACGGCTTTATCCAAGTGTGTATTTTTTACAATGTCAATCTCAATTTTCTTGTCATTTTTTGAATTATCACAATCCAATAATCCAATTCCATCAGGTTTGCGAGACTGGATTCGGACTCCTGGGAATAAAGTTGACGTATATTCATCAAAGAGCTAAAGGGAACAACAATGGACAATGCAATGTGAAACAGGCTTTGTCTAATTTTTAAAGTTTTAATAAAATTACCTCAGATCCGGTGTAAAGTTTTCATCCGCAATGCTTGATTCGTGCTGAATGGAATGTAGTCCAGAACTACATGCAGTCAGCACAATTGAACCAATCGGAGTGTCCAGAATGATTTTATCAATTCGTGAGTTCGTTTTAGAACAATCATTGTTGTTGTTTGTCAACTTTGGTTTGTTGTATTTTTTATCCATTTTCACAACGAGTGGTGATGGTGAGCTGATGAGTTGGTATCCGATTATTGACCTGTCACTTTCACTGATTAAAAATGAGATCTCCATTTACTTCTTTCGAAAGAAGAAGAAGGATAATCAACTATTACAAAGACAGGCACACCTGCGCTGCGCGCTCCGTGTAATGAGATTTTCGTTGCACCAGGTCATTAACATATCATAACATCGAATTCAAAGTCGAAAGTATAGTATCGAATAAAAATAGTCTCATAGGTCGTAATTTTTCACGGTTCTCGGCTGCGGCTACGACTAGAACTCAGTTTGTTCCGGTATATCTTTTATGCACTCTATCACTGTTACCTCAGATTAAGATATTTCAAGAATGTCACATCTGACATTTCGAAAATGTAAATATTCCAAACACGTCAAATTAAAGGGTCAAAAGTAATGTATAATTCATTACATGTTATAACAATAAAAAAGTAATTTTGAAATAACTTACCGAAAATTAAACTCCCGAGATTTTTACTTCACAGAGAAGTATCACTTGGCAATTCCTGCTTGTTGCAAAACGCGTAGCTAAACGACTTGTGTACGTTATTCTTGCAAAACCTTCTGACGAACTGAAGCTCGAAACAAAAAAACCTGTGATGAAAACGAAAATAATACGTTTTCTTGCAATTAATTGTCAGAGCGGCCGAACTTGTATGATTATTTATGACTTATGAGGAAGGTCAGTTCAAGTTCATGTCCACAACAAACCAACAAAAAAAGTCTAGTCCAAGTTTTTTTGCACACAGAAAAAGTCGCGGTGGCGGCCGCGGCCGGGTGAAAGGGAATCGATTCTCCGTCGCATATGGCCCCGCCGATTAGGCATGTAAACTTTACACATTTTCTTTAATTCCATGTCAAATGTCATGTAATTTTCGTGAATTCCAAAAGAATACCGAATACTGTAGAATGGGCACGGAAAAGCCGTTTCATTAAAGTGTGCAATACTACAAGGAAACGAAAACGATGTACTATTTTGGCTTTATATTTGAAAAATCAAAAATTCAAAATGCAATTATTTCCAACTCGCATCAGAAAATTCTCATCTCCAATTTTTGCGGAAATTCGGCTGCGCAATGATGGCCCTAGATCTCTATATATCAACCTCCCCTATATCGTAACCGACCAGAATCTCAGTCACGCAAGAATTCCCTTTACATGCATTTCTTTATTATTCCACTTTCTGTATATTAAACTCTCTCTTTATTGGACACATCTTGGTGCATTTTTCGAGTTCGGTATTATATAGAGAGTCCGTCCGTCTGCCCCATTTACGAGTACAAGAGACACAAGACCCATCTGCCCATCCAACCACAAATTCAAGTTCCGCCAAAGTTTGCTTTCTCAAATAATTTTTCAAAAACCAAAATTTGTGTCTGTGATCTTCAAAATTTTGGACCT
Source organism: Protaphorura tricampata (assembly GCA_034698835.1). Lineage (NCBI taxonomy): Eukaryota > Metazoa > Arthropoda > Collembola > Poduromorpha > Onychiuridae > Protaphorura > Protaphorura tricampata. The sequence goes on from JAQGCB010001702.1 coordinate 7,773, forward strand.
CATCGGTGTAAATTACTTGTTCCAAATTCTATAAGGTAATTGGTAATAAATGGAATGGTTAAATGGTTTGAAAAATTTACCATGGTTGGATTACCCGAATTTATTTCTCTTCAGCATTATCAATATGAATCCATACAATACAACACATGCGTATCTATTTTTAAAGTTGTATTTCTAGTACACTACTGACTCGAATAATTGGAATTATTTTTTTTTGCTACTAAACTAGGGATACCTACCTTCCTTTCATAACAATATAGATGCATGAGATCATGAGAAATATGAGGACTTTATTTTTGTGATGTTTTTTGTTGTTAGTTAATGAGAAACTTTTAATTTATACTAATTGAAGGACTGCAGGAAGATGAGTCGAGCAAAAGCTACCCAGTTGAGTGCTTTGATGGCCGGAGCTTTGTCCAAAATGAGTGGACCAGAACAACAGATGCTCCGACAACAAATTCGACTTTTGAGCACAACCCACGCTAAATTGTTTCCCAAGGAAGGTCCAGTTCATCCAGGTTATGCAAAACTCAAGGCTAAGATGGAGAAATTTCAGGTATTTTTCATTATATTACAGATAATTGTTGATGTTTTGTATGATTTTGATTTTCCTCACTGATCTGAACCACAATACTTTATTTTTATTTTCTAAAGGTCGATGACGGAGTCCCAGTTCACCTGAAAGGGGGAAAGGGTGACATAATCCTCTATTATATTACTATCGCGGTTGCTACTGTTGGACTGGCTGGTTGTTTCGAGTTGTACTACTCATTGGCTTGGCCAAAGAAGCCACAATAAGACTTCATTTTTTGAATCAAGAAAATCTTCTTGAGTTTGTAGCATTGACGTGCGAAATCCAATGAGTCAAACTAAAATTAATAATTAATGTACTAAGTTCAGCAAATCGTAGTAAATAAAATTCAAGTGTATATAGCGAAGATACTATTGGATGTTTTTCAATCAGTGTGTGCGAAAAATTGTAATTACGTGTACGTAGTAGGATTTCCGGATAGATGCAAGGTTTTGCAGAGCGGATTTTGATTACATGATTGAATACCAATAGTACAGTAAGTGAATATCTTTCTTACATTCTGATTATGAATCAAAAACTGTAATCAATAGGTCGAACGAGAGACCTCGTCGACACACGTCTTGTGATGTTGGCAAAATACAATTCATTACTAGTTAACGTATTTTTGAAGAAACACATCATCGTATTCACTTTCGGACAAAAATATAATCTGATTCACTTTCGAACCACGTAGTGTAACCTTTCCCATTCATCATGTTTTGAATGGCTGTTCTACCTTCAGGGGTTAACCAGTGTTCCACGCCTAAGACCTATAAAATTAGACGAACAATCAAATTAAGACTACAATCAGACTACATAAAACTTTTATAAATATTGATGAGATGTAATCCGTGTGTAACTGGAAGCCCACCTTGATGTCTAGACGATCAAATGGTATTGCGTCTAAAATCTTATATTCATGTCCCTCGACATCAAGGCTAAAGAAGTCTATAGATCTCATATTTGCTGCAGATAAAATTGAGAATAATGGGAAACATTCAACGACTCCAATTTCCTTGTACTATATTCCCAACGGTTATAATTCAGTGGGGCTTTATATTTGTTGTCCGGTAACAATTTTCCATTTCCTCTACGGTACGTCTCTGTGCCGATGTGCTCGAGAAACATCATCTGATTCAGATAATTTATGTAATTAGAACAACTTGGTTCAGATTGATGAACTCATTCGGTCAAAAAGTCAAGGATTATATACCGTAAATACCGACTAGAAAGCCGGGTGACTATTTGTTCCGTCAAAGTCACAAACTTTCACCACTTTCTCCATAAAGGTATATGGAGCCCGGGTTACTAATCGAGGTATTTAGGATTCGCACGTATGAAGACAATTTTGATCGAATCCGCTGGGCGATAATTGAAAAAGAAATAGAATTATGTTAACTGGTAAACATTTCATTGCAATTTTGTAAAAAAAAAACTTTCACTAGGTAAATGTACTTTTCAATTGTTTCGCTCCTTGGCTTACTTTGCAAAGGTTCGGGTGATGTTACACCATACTGCATGAAAGCTGACTTTTTATTTGAAGAAGAGTAGAGAAAATTCCGTAGAAAATCAGCTTTCACTGGAATTGAACATATTAACTGGACAAACAATCTATTTAATTCATACAATAATTTTGTATTTTTTCGCCTCTAACTCACTCGCTCTGGATGAGCCCCAGATAAACAAACATCGACGAGCCAAGCCTTACGATTTTTTCGTTTCAGATCTTTGAAACGTAGTGGTGAGGCTTCTATAAGAATTCCAGTCCACTTAAATTTAGTTTCCAGACGAAGAGTGTGAGAGAATAGTTCACCATCCAAAGCTCCACATTCGACAAAAACTCCATTTTCCTTAAGCAATAAGGTATTTATTATTTGTGGATGATCTTATATAAGCAGTAGTTTATTTCGTGTCCAGCATAATCTACGTCTACATTTTGCTTACCTTCCCTTTAAACAGTTCTTGCAACTTTTGTTCCAACACGTCGTGAAGTTGATATGTTTCGGCTGAAACTGACTCGTTCAAATTGTATTTCTCGGTTGAGGGAGGTGTTAGATGCTATTGTCGAATGTAATCTAATATGATAGGATCACCTTGGTCAGGTCTATCACCGATTGGTTTATAGTCATCAAATCGTTCGATTCGTTTTCGTAGTCGATACTTGGAGAGTGTATAAGCGTACGCACTGAAGAATGTTATACCAACCAATGAATATGCGCATGCCTTTCACAGAGAATCTCATTTTCGGTTTTTGTACTAATCAGAATTTTTCGTGTAGCACTTCAACATCAACATATAAGAAACTCAATATACAGTTAATTAAAAACAATATTTTGCTAATTGCTGTTACGACAACTGTTGGCTTAACCATAGAAGTAGTCGTGGGGTCAGGATAGCAGATCTAAAATCATTCTTTTTGTTACACTGAAAGTTTCGCCAATCATTGATATGAGTGAGACAATCGTAAATAGTGAATAGTTTTTCTAACTGATAGGGAGAAAATAAAAATCAAATGCATATAAGGAAGAATAGTATTGAGTTTTTTCAATCGCTAATCGGTGTGTGAAAAAAATTGTATACGCATTAGGATAGAATTTACTCGTGCAAAGTTTGGCAGAGGTGTTCGTGAATACATGATTGAACAGCAAAAATAAGTGAATATCTTATATTCTGATTATAAATTAGAATAATGTAATCATGGGTTCACACATTTACGGGAGAGACCTTTTTAACGCACCGATTGCATGCCTGTAACTGTGAGTCGTGAGGTTGGCAGAATACAATTAACATGTTAAGGTATTTTAACGAAAAATAGTCTGATTCACTTTCGAACAAAAACATAATCCGATTCGCTTTTGAACCACATAGTGTAACATGGTCGTATCCTCGTCGTCTAAACAGTGTGACTTTATATTTGTAGACAGGTAACAGTTTCCCATTTCCTCTCTCGTGAACCCCTTTACCTACGTGCTCAAGAAACATCATCTGATCCAGATAATATACTATGTTAGAACAAAGAACAACGTGGTTTAGATTGATGAATGAACTCATTTGATCCCCATGATATTCACCCAAAAGTCAAAGATTTTATACGAATGCAATTATGCATACAATTCTGATCGCATCCGATTAAGCGAAGATCAAAAACAGAACAAAATCTGAACGGTAGCTGGTAAACAATTTTTTTTACGATTTGGCAAAAGGAAAGTAGACTTTCACCTGGTAAGTGTAGACTTTCTTTCAACTGTTTCGCTTAAAGTGTATAATACACTATAAACTTCACCTCAGTTTCACTCATTACTTCGTATGAGTTCGAATGTTCGGGTAATACTGACTAATACGTCCAACTGCATGAAAGTTGACTTGTTATTTGTAGAGATGAGAGAAAAATGAACTCTGGAGAAAATCAACTTTCACCGAAATTGAACAGTGTGAAAATAAACACTTCCCTTAGTTCTGGTCAAATAGCAATGTTTTATTTATCTGTCAATAGCAAAATGCGAGGTTCTTTAGAAACGTTTTGGGAAACAAGAGGGTAAACCTTGCCGTGCGTGTAGTACACGCAAGAGCTGGTTTACGCTCCTTGGCTTTACCAATCATCCATGGCTGAGACCGGGTCGTAATTAGTAAATAGTTTCTCTGTCCAACTGATGGAAACGTAGGTTTCGATCCCATTTCTCGCCTCTACATGAACTTCGAAGTTGTACTACTCATTTACCCTGCGGGGAAGGGTAAAAATGAATGCAATTCCAAGAATAAAACCACAACTACACAGTGTATAACATTTAACATCAATTTCGATTTGATTTAATAATATTTTTTTCAGAATCACAGTACAGTACAAGTAAGACTCGTCGTCAACCGAAAATATGTCGGTGGGTGACTTTTGAAATTGAATATATACTGTTTTATAACTATTTAACAAAGCTTAAAAGTGAAGGTCCACTTTGTCAAAAAAAAAAGATTAAACATTTTCTAAGGAACGAAAACAAAAAAAGCTCGTTGATTAGTTAATTGGAATAGGGAACCTTAAAAAGATAGAATTCGATAAAACCCTACTTAAAATTAAATCTGGATCAAAATTATACTACACACAAAATTGCGATAGCCAAGAAGGCACATAAAGTTTCGTTGATTTCACAAGGCTCGTGTGATTGGTAACTTTGATAAATATTCAATATTGATTCTTCTAGGACCAGATGATTAGTGTTAATCATTTAAGGAACACAAGAATGTACTAGACACTAGAAAGTATTGCAAGTGATTTCTGAGCTTTAGATTTCACTAACTAAAAACTCAACTTCAAGTAAATAAATACTGGAAATCATTGCTTTCGAACATTTGTATTATGTGGTGCTATTCATTTTTTAAAATATCTCCAGCAATTTGACAACACCAAGAGTGATTACGAAATATGTATAGAGATTAATTCTTGTCCTTCACCCCCGTCTTCTCCTTTCCAGCCAACAATAGTTCCATAGATTTTTCCAAATCCTTATCCGTTAGTTGTAAGGCCTTAATAACACGTTTCTTATCAAATCCCATACTCACTAGAGTTTCAATTTTTTCGGTTACAGTTTTCTCTAAAGGATCCTTGGGTTTCCCATTACTAGTGGTATTTAATTGAGGTTTCGGTTTCTTGGGTTTAACTTCAATCCATTCCGTTGGTGGTTTTTTCGGTGGTTGGGTCGTCAAACTTGGAAAATCGTCTTCAAATGCAAATGTTGGTGAAGCAATTTGGGTTCCTACATTTGAGCGAGAATCCTTACCATTTTCCATAACAATTGTGTTAGAGACAGGCGGAGATACACAAGTAATTGAAGCGCCAGGTGCCAAACTTTTCGGATTAGGAATCTTCATGACATTTGGTAAATTTGGTTTTATATTCATTTCCTTTATACTATCCGATGTAGATGTGAGGGCGATCGTTGATTTAACAAGTTGGTCAAACGTATGCATTCCAATCACGCCAGGGCGTTCCGTAAAGCCAGGTGGATGAGAAAATTGAGCTTGAGCACGTATTCCCAATTCAGGTGTTCCGCCATTAGTTACTGCATGGCCATTTTGTATAGGAATGTTGAATTGAATTGGCGGTGGTACTACAGGGTAACCGTACGACGGGCGACTCAAATTGTTATTGAAATTATTCGCTGGTTGAGTTGGTTCCTGATAAAATGGATTCGGAGATCCAGCATTGAAGGCATTCAA
>JAQGCB010001703.1:0-13550 GCA_034698835.1 Protaphorura tricampata
GACCAGTACAGGTCATATATGTCGTAACATGTATATAAATTGGGCCATAGGGATGGGTGGGTGGGGCAAATAATATTGAACCACCCTGCACTGCATTATATCATATTACTTTCCCAAAGCTTTTGCACAAATACGGACTAAACCGTGGCGACGGTGGTGGATGACCGTGCCTAAGCGACAACAGGTTCATTAATAATGGATATTTGTTCGTTCCATGAGAAAAGGAGAGCTGGTGGTGGAGAGCTGTCTACTTTCAAAGAAATGAACTTGGATCGAGTAAACCATATGGGGGAACCAACACACAAACACTCAAAATTCAGTAGCACTGGCAGTGGCAGTGGCAGTAGTAGGTGGTCTAGTCAGAGTCTCATCTGCTCTTCTGAGGTTACAAGTATAAAATCCGGTGATAGAGAAACTCATTTCCTCATCCCGAAACGAAACCAGGGATACTATACAAGTACAGGAGAAATACATACAAGAGAGTCCGAGGATTCAGTTTTTGTTGTTGGTGTGTGCTATGCAGTACAGTATCTCTCTACACTAGGACTAGGACACAGTACATTATATTCTAGTAGCACTTACTAGATTCTAGTTATTTGCTCAGCTATTGTCCTGTTGTGTACAGTATATTTAGTTAGACAGAAATGTAAACATGAAGCAGGTAAAGGTAAGGCTCATGGGATGGTTTATAAGGTACAGTGTGCCACATATGTACTTATGTGATAGTGCACACGATCTCTAGTTCGTGATATACGGTATCCTTTAAAAACTTTAAAAAATTAGGCACAGGAAGAACGTTAGAGTTGACTTAAATATTGAATATTGAATGTACTAGTTTTGGTGGTACAACGGCTTCTAGACAGGGTGAAAGTATAGGAAAGTGAAAGTGAAAGCAGTGAAAGCAATACTACATGGGGACCCAGTACATAAGAAGGGGAAGGAGAAAAATTCATGGCTCAGATGGATAAGAAAAAAAAACAATAATTTGTGTGAGTACTCACCGGTTCGACTAGACGTAGAACCAGAGGAGGTCTCACTAGACCCACTGTCAGTACTCTCAGACCTATTCTTTGGAAAACGTTCAGGACTCAATTTTCTTGGGACTGTTCCTCTAGTATTGTCACTACTTGGGGTTCCCCCTGATTGTTGTTGAAATCCAGTCGACTCAGTTGTCAGCTGGGCGGCGGCGGGTGGATCGATTCCTCCACCGACCGCAGAGCTTTCTGATGAAGTTCTTGAAAAATTTCTATCTTGTGGTGATTTGGGTTCAGTGCTTGGTTGACGTCTTGCTGCTGGTGCCGCCGCGGGTTTTGGGACGACTGGTGTAGTTCCCGCGGCTACTGCTGGTGTTGCCGCCGCTGCTGCTGCCGCTGTCGTTGCGACAGGTTCTTTATTTGCTTTCTTTTGCTTTGAAATTTCATCTTCTTCACTCACTTGGCGAGATGTGGCTCTCCAAGGTGCGACGGGTGGTGGAGTTTTTTCTTTAGGTTTGGGTGTAGGTTGTACGACTGGTGCGACGGGTTTTGGGACTCTGGGACCCATGTCTGTCTCTTGAACTCTTTGGATCACTCGCTAAATATTCAACAGGATAATTTAATTAGAGAAAAGCATAATGTACTATGTCATGTAGTAGCAGTTGTCTGCCACAGAAAGTCAAATTCCGGTTTAGTGTAATAAAAGTAGTAGGTGTCCCAGGGATTACGTCAAAATACCGGATTTCCTCTAACAAACGCCGGGTTCCAATAGACGCCGGGTCTCTAATACAAGCCGGGTACTTTGACCGTTATGCTTATGGAGAAAGCAGGGGAAAGCAGTACTCTTTGATCTTAATTTTGTAAATAGAAGCCCGGGCTTCTAATAGAAAAAGTCGGGTAGACTAGAAATTTCGTCATTCAATTCCTATTTCCTTCTAACTATGCCAATTCATTGACTACTTGTGTAAAATTGAAATTATAAAATAAATTGTGCGTAAATTGTGCTCCCTTGTATTCGTAATCGCCATTAACACATTTGACTTGCTTACTGTGACATACGTACTCGCATTGTGAACTTTGTGGAGTACGTAACGCTGTGGTAGAATTTCCATAATTTATTTGAATTATACAAATGAGAAGAGTTGGTTCAGTTCAGTTTAGATCCGGAATTCGGAGTATGAGCCTAAGCCTGAGCTAACCCGGTTAGAGGTTAGGATTTCAGTTGAGAAGTTGAGAGGATGAATGGTGTGGTGTGGTGTGGCGGTATGGGATGGGACACCACACAGACACGCACATAGTTTTAGAAATGATCTGACTGTCGGACTGTCTGTCTGTCTGGGAAGACAGAAAGGACTGCATAATTTGTACTTTGTTGTAACAGACGGTGCATTATTTGAGATGCGGGATCAAGTTTTGACTTTGACTGTTATAGATATGGAACAGATGTGAATTTGAGTCAATTTACTTTTCTTTGTGTCTTTGCAGTCATAGCACTGAACTATAAAGGAATTCAATTACACTATTCGTCGTAGACCTTTAAATTGTACCCCCGGCCTCTATTTAATTTGCAGTATTTTGCGTATGCGGTTTAGTGTGGAATTAGTACTTAAATTCTACGAGTGAGTGTAATTTTTGAATATAGAAAAGTGTGAAAATTACCGGGCAGTCCAAAAGCTTAGTGATGCCACTGAGAGGACCCCTTGTCACATCCTCTGTGTCCAAAACCCGTTCCCTATCATTCCTGGCGGCCTCAGCATCCGTAAATCTGACACGACTTTGATCCGCTTGATCATCAAAAGAAGTGTCTGTGTGTCGTATGAATCTGGATCTAAATCTTGTTTTTCTATCCGGTGTCTCTAGGGTGTTTGGGTCATCCCCGTATTGATACTGATTCCGACTTTCTCTCTCTGGTTTCCTTTCACCAAATTTTCTACCAAAAACTGGACTCGTTCTCCCTCCAGTTTCATCATAGTCTGGTCCACGGAATTGAGTTGTGAGCCGATGATCACTCTTACTCCGCATTAACCCAGATTGGTTCCCAGAATTATGGGTAGAGAGATGATTTGACCCAGAGGTGGATGAAGACCCTTGGTTCAAATTACTAGGTGGTAAATGAAGTTCACCATATGTTGCAAGAGTCACGGCTAAGGTGTTTGGGTCTACACCCACCATGAATCTCACACGTCGTGCAGAGTCACTTGGCTCATACTCAAAATTCCGAATGAATTCCATGGTCTTCAAAAATATGTCTTTTGTGTCCATGAGTTCACAGTCATCCCAAATCGTAGTTCCATTCTCTGCTGGCATGTATTTGTCAACTAGGTCACAGTTGGATTGAATATTCATCAATTCTTGCTCAATATTTTGTTTGAATTGAGACAAGTTTCGGACTTCAGTTTGTAAATAACGCTCTACCTCTTGTTTCAAATGTTCAGCTCGGTCCTTCAAGGCCTTCGACAAACGTCTAGAGTGTCAAAAATAAATTCTTAGTAAAAAATATTGCCTCCTTCAATTTTTTGGAAAGACAAATGCAAAGGTCAAAGTGAGGTCAAGGCAAGCAGGCAGGGCACTTATTCTTTATTGAGACTGACAAATCAGACATGGCATCCGAAGAGCCTTGTCCTTCAGTTATTTTGCGATTCAAATTCAATATAACACTTCAGACTTCAAACTTAATTTTGTCAAATATGAAAAGGAGAGGTTTAAAAAGTTCAAAGGTTGGTTGGATGGTTTGAATATGAATGAGGTATAAAGTTGGAATATCATGGGAAAAGTTGGTGGTAAGAATAGCAAAACTTTGGAAATCTATGGAATCTGACTAGAGTGTTACTAACAAGAATTCAAAAAATCTAGACATAATTTTATCGTCAGATAACTTTTATGATCTTAGATTGATCTAAGAGGTCACGATTTTTGTGACAACTTTTGAGTGCTTCGATTGAAGTGTCACTGTCGCTTGTCGTATTTGAGTACCTTATTTTTATACAAACAAATTTTTCAACCATACGTGATTCTAAACAAAAAACTCTTATTCTAAAAAATTTAGTCTTCGATAATGAGCACTTGAAAAATCGCTGCGAAATTCTGCTTCTCTACAAATTCCGAGTACTTTATGTAATATGTCCGGTATATTTTTTGAGTGGATTTTTCTCTTGCCATAAAAAATTGGCTCCCCTCTTAAGTTTTTGACTCGTCCATCCTCATCGCTATTAAAAATTCCACCTAGCACAGCAGAATGATATTCCTGAAGTCTCATTGACTCTTGGCTCCAAGTTAATAATTTTGGCCAATAATGTCAAAACCGGCGACAGTGTTGCGGATTGACGAGAATTTTTTCTCGAGAAAGTTCGAGTTCTAAAGCTAAAGCCAATGACAAACTTCGTGCTGTGCTGTGCTGCTTTTTGCCTATACATGCATGCACTCTACACTTTAAAAAAAGACCTGGGATGGGCCGAAAGCCAAGAAAAAAAAAATGATCAAGATCAAGAGGGGTAGAAGACATGAATCATCACCTATAAATGTCATCGATTTCCTCCACTACACTCAAACTATTCTGTTGCAAATGGACAGCATTTTTTTCACCAAGAGTGAGAGCATCTTCAAGGCGATGCAAGACACGGCGCACTTGATTGCTAATTCTTGAGATTTCACGCTTGAGCACGTCCATGTGGGCATCTTTACATTCCGTGCAAACTTTCTTGTCACAGTGAGCACAGATCACACCTACATACATGGGAACGGAAGGACAAGATAAATATATATATATACGATACTATAAAGAAATCCCGGAACCGGGCAATTTTGACTCGAGTACGATAAAATACTACAATCGATTCGTGACGGAGACAAGACTAAGTGTCTATGTCACGGTTCAATCTCAAATTCTCAATGGAATTCTAAACAACCTTCTCGCGAATTTTGTTTGGCCGTCTGGCCTATAAGAACCGTAGCCTTATTTTCAGAAACGTACTCTGGCTGGTTCGTATCGAACCTTCCTATTTAATACTACGGTCTTCAATAATTGGATTCCAGATTCTGACGATAACATATAGGCATTACTAGTAAATTATTGTACGTTTTTTTCTCGTCCTTACAGTAAGACTTTTCTGAGCAGACTTGACATCTCTCCATCACCTGGTTGGACGTTGGGTCCGGAAGTTCCCCGGTCAGGTCAATATGGAGCTCCAAAAATCTTTGGAGCGTCACGTTCGTTGGAAATGCCTGGACGCCATTGTAGGGCACCCGACATTCTTGCCGACACTCGGGACATTTCACCTACACAACACAAACATACATACATGACATTCAATTACTTCGTTAGAACAACGCTATAAAATATTACGGACATTGTAGATATGCTTCTCCCAATTTTATATACGTAATTTTGTGTATACTAGATATAGTCTGGGCTACCATCACCACCGGGAAGTAATTGTGGTGAAATGCCCGTGTTTCCTTCCTGTGTCCCTGATAATGGGAGTCAGGAATGGTGTAAAACCCAAACCCAGGCTGTCGACACGACACGATACCCGCCTTCTTCCCTTTTTCCCTCTTTTATTACTTGGAACTAATTCTAGGAGAAAAGTTGAGAGAAACGGGGTGTAAAGCTAATTACAGTTGACTCCAAGTCTCCAAGTTGTGTCCTTGTGTCTTGAAGCGTCATAAGGATAGAAAATAACCCGTTCTTAGTAATATGTCGCATAATGTAGAAAACATTCGGTTAGACAGTCGCGCTTCTAGAACCTTCTTACTCAAGTGTGGGAAATTATTAGAATTAATCTAGCAAATTCAGAATTTACTGGCAAAATACTCTGAAATCAATGCACAAAATGGACCGAATCTGACGATTTTCGTAAATTCCATTTTAAGATTTGCGCCGTATTCCTAAGAAACCTGAATAGTTTTTGATATTCCGACTATCAATTCTAAAAAACTGACTGGAATTTCGATCACGTATCAAAAAAGGGTGTAAAAATAAAAAGTTCGCGATAATCAGATTGACATGCCGCCAGAATAATCTTGAGTGGGCCCAGTGAGTCAGACCCTGGCACACTCTTCCAAATTCTAGGTCCGCTACTGAGAGCCTACACATTATCCTACACATACTTTGGCGTATCATGTCCGCTGACTCTGACTCTGACTCTCTGATCACTTGATCTCATTTGCATTGCATCCATTGTTTGAGATCCTTCCAAAAACTTGCGTCAGTTTCAAGACTTCTTTTCTTTTTACAGTATGAACTGACCTCCCATGGGGGGTTAAGAGTCGAAATTGCGTTCCCGTTGCCAGAGTGAATGAAGTTCTAGTTCTACTACTATTTTTTTTACGTTACGTTACGATTTCTCATTCTGGTGTTTTTCTTTTAACCATTTCCTTCAATAAATCCTTTGGTAAATCCCCAAGAGTCTAGAGTCAGAGTCAGAGTCGTTCCTCATTGACATGCTCCTACGTTATTGCTGTGCTACATCAAATTGGTCTTGATCCTCGTGTCATGATGTCATCGTGGTGTCGTCTAATGCCAAAAATCCCAAGACCCAAGGCAATGTCTTGTCATGGGGTAATGGAATTCATAGAAAAAACATTCCTTTCCTGTCTTACAGTACAGTTTCTGTATGTGTGGGATGGACAGACTTTTCAACTTCGACAGACTTTTCGTTAACACTAGCTCAATTTTTTTTTCACGTATTTTTACTATAAAACTAGAAAACTAGAATAGAATCTCATTATTTTCACGGAGCCATGAAAGTTCAAGTCAAGTCGTAGAGTAGTCGCTAGGTTTTAAGTAAGGGATTTCTTCGTACTTTTCTTTTTATATACTTTGTGTATTGCGTTTACACTACGACTACTGCTGCGTGTACGATTACTTTTTTTTTCAGTACTACTTGAGGGCAATTGTAGAGTTCCTAGTTCAGTTTTTCTATTCTAGATTAGACATTGATTTATCGTGTTGTCCTAGATTGCATTGCTAGCTCCTTCTGAGTGTGTGGGAGGAAATATTTACTGATACAGATACTCCGACGCTTCTACGTAGTATCTGTATGCAACGCAATCCAATGAAACGCCAAGTGTTCAGTGTTCACGTGATTGGGAATTATTATCGTTTATTCGTTTGAAATAGTACGAATTAAATCTATGAATCGGTGGATAAAATTTTACTTCGAAATGATCGACCTTCTGCTATCTGGAATGATAATTAAGTTACGGAAAACATAGATAATTAAAGTTACGACATCAATTACCTACAGCACGTGGAAAAAAATTCTTCTGAACATATCTCTGAATGAATGCATATATTTCCCAAAGGTACATTAGTGCAATTTTAAAGTGGGCCAGATTCTAGTTTCGGAGGATGACTCATTTTTATTCAGTGAGAAAAAAGTAAATTGCGCACTGTGTGTTCAATTTATCGTTTAGTTTAAATAACGTCAATATGTGAGTAGTTGGAAAATATTAAAATTTTACAGTGTACACAATTCCCAATGTCAGCCCTTTAAAATACGGTAAGGATTGTACTTACTCCAAGTGTATTTATGGTAGCATTTGTTCGTGAGAAACGAAGAATTCATGAAAGTCTGGACAGAAAGGGTTTTGGATGAAACTAGTCAGATTCTAAACCAATTTTACTATTTAAAAAGTAAATCACTCTCGCAATTTAAAAAAAAATAGTTTGCAATTTGCAATACAATATGCAAATTACATCAAATTAATGTAAATCGTGCGAATGTTACCAACATAGCATCTGTACCTCACACAAATTATATTTGATTCAAGTTTTAAATGAACAAAAGACTACGAAAGTGACTACAAATAGATTTGATAAGAAAAATTAATTTTGTGTGCTCAGATAATTTAGGTTGCAGTAGTGACTATCAGTAGGTACTGTCTGTAAGTACTTGAAATTTTTTTAATTGTTAGCTAGACTGAAGTTCAAAGGACAAGACATTAATTGGAGTTCCATGTGGATGTGATTTAACATTAGTGTCATTTCCGGTTTAATTAGCTGAAACTCATATATTATTGGGAGCGAAGGAGGGATTTCAATCTGTATATTATTTTAAGTTAGAATTTGCTGGATCATTCTGCGGCAGAGATTACCGCCTCGATATGTTTGGGGGGGGGGGGTACTATTAACTGCGACTGACCGCTGACCTAAGGGCTTTCTTCGCCATAGCGGAAATAGTTCGTTAGCCTGCCTTTTGTCTGACTAAAAATCTGCCGACTCGATTTGCGACAATGAACGGAATTTGTTGAGTTTAACGCACTCACACATTTCTTGACTTTGTTCCAATTCTACTCTGAATTCTATTCTGCTCAACCAGGTTTTAACACATTGTCTGTCTACCCAAAAATGAGGTTAAGTAATAAATGGTGTTTTAAACACGGCGAGACAATCTGTATGTTCGACAAGATAAAAAACGAAATCTAAATAGTCTCTTAAAAACTGTACGAATGAAATGTACATACTAGAAATAAATTACAACATTATTTTTTATTTTATTTTTTTTAGAAATAAAAATGGTAGTATGTAGAAGTTCCGAACATGTATTTTCATTTTCGCTCAATACTAAAAATTAGTGTTCAAGATTTAAGGATTTCCCTGGATTACTAATCTTTGATCAACATTATGTACGTAAAACTGGAATTGCTTAAAATAAATGGGGTGTCATACTTGTATCCCATGAGTTGATTAATGTTTAGAAAACTTTGGAAACTACCCGATATTGGATACGTACAATTTTGACTCTTTCAATAAAATCTGAAAAATTTCTAGACGCTAAAAAATCCAATTTCATACACTATGCAATAAGTTATATTGTCACAGTCGCATTTTGTAAATTAGTTTGTACAAGGAACCACTTTCACGTGCCAACGACTGATCCGGCTAAAAGTGTCCGATCATGTATAAATATTTCACCTGCAGATAAAATTCTTATTCTTCATTACCAGCACATCATACTTACGTGAAAGATTGTTCCCTTGTCACTTATCAACTAAAGAAAGGTCCCTTGTGCTGAAGACATCCAATAAATCCATAAAGTACATTAGAATTAATAAGAAAGTTAGATTAGTCACCTGTTTCTTCATGTAGTCGACGAGACCTTCCATACATGGTTCCATGCAGAAAGAGTGCTGACATGGTAAGAGTTTTGGATTCCGAAACCGGTCCAAACAAATTGCACAGGTCAGCAACTGGTCAAACTGATCCATTTTACTCAACAGTAGTCTTCTTCTTCCAACCAAAAAATACTAACTTTCCAAGCTCAATTCCTCTCAATTTGGGCTCCCGTCCCGTTCCCGTACGTGTACCAATTATTTAAAGTGTTCTTTTCAAAAAAAAAGAGAATCCACGAATTTTTCTTCTTCTGTTCCAATCAATCCAAATCCAAATCCAGGGCAAGGCAAGGCAAGGCAGGGCAGGGCAGGGCAGGGCAGGGCCGAGTCTCAAAAATGAAAATTATGGAGTGCAGTGTAGAATATTCGTTTACTTTCAGTAGAATGTAACTAATTTAGAAAAGTGAAGTAAATTTTTCAAAAAAAAATTGATTTGTTCTGAACAAAAAGAAGAGCCCCTCTTGGTTTTCCTTTCCTCGAGGAATGCCGGGGCTAGTGTAAAATGTAATGCTGCTTGTGAAATGAGACAGATTCTGCGGGTGATGGTTTTCGTTGGTGGCTCATCCAGACAAAAATAGAAGTCATCTCACCGTTCCAAATCTTTTTGGCCATGAGCTAAATATGGACTCAAGTTATTTTTGGCAAAGAAGAGAAGAAGACGGAAAAATCTTCCTGCCTTCCAAGACTCAATTCGAAAAGGAAGGAATGAACGTTATGTGACTGACTGACTCCAACTATACATCTAAGCATGTGAAATAGCAGCAATGGGAAAAATAGATGAACGAAAAGTTTAAGTAAAGAAGTGAGTAACTAGACGAGTCATGTAATTGAAAAAAAAGTTTGTCCTGAAATTCCACGTCATTCTGATGATGCTGATGACGACGACGACGACGACGACTATGAACTGAGAGAGAGTTCGAAAGATTTGGTTCAGTTGAGTTTTTCAGTTACATACGATTTCCCTAGTAAAGTTTCATGAACCTCTCTATCTTCCTAAAATACTCTCATTTCTTTAATTCACTCTGACAACCCATCTTGATAATAATTTTAAAGGAATGTGAATGGAATAGAATGGAATGGGGCGTTTAATACTTATCAGGGAAGATTTATTATGATTTGGGCTCAGTTCAGGCCGAACTCGGAATCAAAATGGCGTTATTATTTTAGGATAGGCTTAACTTGACAAATATTCCTTAATTTTTAATAGTATCGTATCAAATGATGTACGCTACAAATCTTGCTATGCATAAAATTGAAAGCAGGGTTACGATTTTTGACAGATTCTGATAAAAAATTGAGTTAATAACTGATCCTCGTATTTTGTTTTGAGTTCTGAGCCCGTAAAACTTAAAAATAAAATGTTTGTACGTAGTGTAATTCAGAGTACGACGTCCTCATCCTATTGTCTTTCCGTGAAAGGCGAAATGCGAAATTAGAATTATGTTTCTGCGTAATAAACAAAATACAAACAATGTTTTGTTCCTGTTCTTCTGAACACAAGTAACTGCGGAGTACATGAGTCTCGGTCATCATCGTCATTCTTATTATTAGTGTAATTTGAGGTCATTATGCTTTCTTTCAGAATGTACGTACGCGAACGTTGGCGTTAGCTCAAGCTCAGCTGTTTGGGAATGAATCAAAACATGACACGATAAAAAAATAAGGCGAAGCTTTCAAAAAATCCCAACGGTAAACAAAAAAATTTGTTTGCCAACATATCAGTTTTTGGTTATGACTAGGACTTGTGCCCTCGAATAAACCTGGAGTAAAAATTAACAAGGAAGTGTTGATAAATAGTGAAGTTGTTGGTACACTAGTTTCAGAACTTTTACTCTTCCGCTCTGCACTATTTACCGTCATACTAATCATCATAATCCATAGAAGTCATTCCACCGTTCAGACTCAGAAGAAAATCAGTGATGAAAGGAGCAGGACAGGCCATCAAAATGATACCCGAGACGAGACGAGACCTCAAAAGACAGAATGACAGAGCACACTAGGATTATAAATTATCCAAAAGCTAGCTTGGTTGTCATTCCGAAAATTCTGGAATGCAAGGATAAGAAGTCTGCCTTGGCAGGGAATCATGATTTTCTTTTGAGAGAAAGATGAATAAGGCAACTAACAAGGTAAACCCACTGGTTCCATTCATGTCTCAAAGGAAGTCATTGTTCCGTAAATATTTCCGTAGATTTGTTTACTTCAGCTACGATTACAAGTTCAGGAAATCAGGGTGTGAAATAATTAGGTGAGAAGTTGTTGCATTTGACCTGGGACTCATCGCCCAAATTTTTATTACGATTGACCGTGGAGGATAAAATATTGTGGTAAAAAATATTTGGTTAAATAGTCGAACCTCTCTATTACGATTCCGGTATCCACTTCATTCCTGAGATCCGGACTATCTGACATTTTGGGTTACCTTGTAAACTGGCTGTACTGTACAGAACCGTACCCGGGTATGAGACCTAAGATTTATATTTTGGAGCAGTATTACGTATTACATGCAGAAATCCAATGCAATGGGATGCAATGCAATTGAATACAAGGACTCAAGAAAACAAATTTCATTAAAATCATGTCAATCCTATCCGTCCTCTCTTTTCATAGAATCAAGAACTCCAGGCTGTCTCTGCCTCTGCCTTTCTCCCATGCCAGCCCAAATTACCCGTCGTCTTTCCATCAAGAAAAAGTTAAAGACTGACTTTCTTAAGGCTTTCAACTTAAATCGGGTCTTAAAGACTTGATGACATGAAATAAAATAGAAGAGAGAGTAGAAGCAGTAGTAAGTTGCAGTAGCCGGGTGCCGGCATCAAAGGTAGTCAATCTAGTCTGCTCTAGTCTGGGAAAAACTTTAGGTCTCATGCAAGTAGTGAGAGTGAACTCTAGTCTTCTAGTTCTAGTTCTAGTTTTTCGTCATGTATAAGTTTTCACACTGCATGGAGTCCTTTGGAAAACTAATTGACTTCTTACATTAAACATCCGAACACTCACTCCAAGACTTGACATGACATCCAGTCAGACACAGAACTAACTACCAACACCAAAATTCCAGAACCCAGTACGCTAACGCTAACGCTACCCGGGTACCGCACCGCATACCCAGACCCACCCATATCCAGGAAGGAATCATGGATGGAATTGACTCAAGTACCCTGTTAATTATCCATTAAATGATCCCAATGCCACCAAAGACACTCTTAAATTCCTCACACGGACAAAATACCTATGTATGTACTTAAATCAAAATCCTGTTCAGAATTCTGGAAATCCTTGGAAAATCAGAGGTCAATGTAATGCGTGCGATTCAGTCCATAATGGAATTCAATGCATTGTATTGCACTCAGGTGCACACCATGAGACGTGTACACAATAATGACGGGTGCATTCAATTGGAACTAACCCAGAGCTGGAAATTGGGAAACTCAACACTTGGTTCACTACCCAGGGTCCGGGGTGAAATCTTTTCACTCATTGACATTGAGTGCTGGAACGAATGAATGAATGAATGAATGAAGTGGCCCTATTTTATATTACTCAAGTATTTTTCAATGGAATTCTATGCCCTGCCCGGCATTTTGACACACATCGATTTATTTTTCTCATCCATTCATTTTTTTCCAAGCAGTATATTATGTATGTAGTATGTATGTAATGTATAACACGTAAATATATAATGTGGTACTGGCCGTTCGTTGGCGACACCTTACGTACTTTTACGTACAACAACATCAACAACAACAAAATCTTCTTCACTGGTTCAGATTCTTTGACTTTTTCGATCAATTCAATACTTACTGTCACATTTTTGTTTAATGTTTCACTAAAATTGCACCAAATTCCGCTATTTATGATTCCATGATTCATTTTAACTAATTAGTCACTTTCTCCGTCGATAGTTTCTCCCACAAAGGATTCTTTTGAAGGCTTGACGAAATTCTGGACTGAATAGAGTGTAGATGATTGGGTTGAGGGTTGAGTTAAAATAGCCAAGCCAAAGGAAGGCACTGGCCACAAAGTCTGGGACCCAACAAGATGTACAAAGAGCAAGGGTGAGAGCCATGACAAAGAATGGGAGCCAACACACCACAAAAGCCCCTGTAATAATGGCCAATGTTTTGGCTGCCTTCCTCTCCCTTTTGGCTTCAATTGATTCTTTATTTTTTTTACGGATAGTGGTCAATTGTCGAGATGGTGAATGACCCATGACAGGGGCAATCAAATTAGTTGGTGATAAAGTAGCCAAAGCAATGGTCCTATGATCAGATTGAATATCATTATCATTGTTGATGATTGAATTCGTTCCACTATGTCTTTTGACACCCAGAGTGGTTGGAGAGGGTTGAGGGAGTGAGTGTGAGATTGTATTGATTTTATGGTTTTCTTCATCATCTGCAACACCAGCAGCAGCTTCAGCTTCGATCAATGATTCAATTGTTTCACTTTTCCTTCAGATCGGAAGAG
>JAQGCB010001704.1:0-13546 GCA_034698835.1 Protaphorura tricampata
TGAAACGAATAGTCGGAAGTGAAGTAAAGTTAGATAGGATTCCAATTGGATTGAGAGATAAAGAGAGAAAGAGAGAAGAGAGGAGATGAGATGACAGACATTCGACAGAGAATTCCCATGGGAACTGCCAAAAGTCAAAGCTAAAGCCTTGCCTTGCCAGCCAAAGTCAAAGTTAGGCAGGGAAGGGAAGGGAGATAGCGATAGATAACATGCAAGGAGGAAGTCAACTTTCACTCACTTTCTCCAATTCCTTTTCAAAGGAATTCGCAATTCCAATGTTACAGGCCATGATTTAAATTAGTCGATTTATTAACAAAAATTAAACTTAACCTAACCTAACTTGACCTAACTTAAACTAACCTAACCTAACCTAACATGGCCTAACCTGACCTGACCTGATATAACCTAACCTAACTTGACCTAACCTAACCTCACATAACCTAACCTAACATGACCTAACCTAACTTGACCTAACCTAACCTGACCTAACCAAACATGACCTAACTTGACCTGACCTAACCTGACCTGACCTAACCTAACCTGACCCAACCTAACCTAACCCGACCTAACTCAAGTTAACCCTAACATGACCTAACCTGAGCTGACCTGACCTAACCTAAACTATTGGAAGAAGGAAAATACCCCATAGAAAAAACTCCTACGGGGAATCGAACCCAACTACAGCGAAATAGTAGGGAAGGACCTGTACAACTAAGCTGTGACGCCATTCCAAACATTTCTGTATGATTTGACAGACATCCTGCCACATACACAAATAAGTTGAAAGAAATTGACTACCTACCTTTGCAAGTTTTTGCAAGTAGAGTTCTGTTCTATTCTGTTATTTTGCTCAGTCAGATATCAAATTTCTGTACGTAGGTAACCATGTTTCTCAGCATTCTCAGAATAATAATTGAGTTTTTGTGAGTCTTGAAGAAAAGTCTAGGGAGAAAAGGAAAAGATGAGAGACACGTCGTCGTCTTGGTCGTCCTCCGCCTCGGAAGTTATTATTATTTGTGCAACAGTGTGGAAACACAAAATAAATTGTCCTCATCATTTCCCTTATGCTTTCATACGGCATAGGCACGGGAAAGGGTTATCGTGATCATCATGAGATCACAATTCCTCTGTCCTCTTCTCTCCTTATCATTATTTACAGGGTGGTTCATAACTATTTACCATTTTGCTTTGTATTTTCTCGTATGGTAAATTCGCTGAAAGGATCAACATGTCAGGTCAGGTTAGGTCAGTTTAGGTCAGGATAGCGTTAGACCATGTTAGGTTAGGTGAGGTCATGTTATCTTAGGTTCTGGTCTCCTCATTGGAACGCCAACGGATAAAATTCTTCTGAACCGCCCTGTCCTCTACACGTTCTACCACTCCACTCCACTACCTGTATTAAGTTGAAGTTAGACGACTGGTCGTCTGAATATTGCGCAGTTTTGACTTGACACGTGCTGTGAGCTTATGACTCCATCCAGAATCCTGGATATGCAAGCAATAGCGAAGCATGCAAACTGGAGTCCTATCCTAGTCCAGAGTCCCAGTCCCAGTCCCAGTCCCAATTCCTTCCTTCCTTCCTTCCTTTCCTCCCTACTTCACTTCACTTCCTTCCTCTTCATCATTCTTGCAAACCCGCCTATTATCACGGACCAAGAGCTGAGTACTTGCAGAAATATACCCGGTTCGTTTCACACTACCCGTACCACCGTTGGAGGTGTTTCCCTAAATTCCTCTCATCCCCTATTCATCTCTTCATCCTTCCAAACCAATTCCAGTCTCTTCACAACCTTTCTCCTCACCATTTCCATTTCACACTCAACAAATAAACAAAATACTCCTGGAGAAAATTCTCCAGAATTTCTGGAACACTCTGCGGTACCGTGTCCGCGATCTGTCCGTCCGTCCTTGTTTTCGTCAAACTCTCTATTTACTTTTCTCTTGGGAAACATTACAGTTATAGTCACAGTACAGAAACATACGGGCAATACAGATACAGATTGTGTGTGGCAGTGAAGTGAAGGACAGATTACCCGGAAATCCAGTGCGGACGTACAATAATACATAGCAATAGCGGGTAGTGTAGGGTAGTCCGTTCGTCCGTAGTCCGTGAGAAGCGGGTAGTCAAGGGAAAGTGTTGCCCGGCAATGAAATGGTCCTACGCTCACTCACTCAGATTCTCTCTCAATATTATCAAAGCAAGGCAAGCATACGCATACGGACAGGGTGGTACTTAAGTTTCGTGCATTTCTATTTGAAATTGTTTCCAAATTGTTGTAAGTATGCAATTAAGAAATAAGTGCACTGATTAATTGATATAGCCGAGGCTGAATGAAACATCTCGTGCATTTCGTGTGTCTTCTTGCGAGTTGCTTCCCATTTGGTCTATGGATTTACATATTAATTGTGTAGTTACCCTAGTAGTAGGAAAAACCAGTGGAGAAAAACCTCTTTAAAGCAATTTTAAGTAATTTTACGAATTGTATGATTATGTCTTATAACTTTTGACACAGAAATAAACCGTATTCTATTCTATTCTATTCTAATGATGATGATAATGATGAACGTGGGCTCAGGAATCCAAGTCCTTAATTGACATAGCCAATTTTTGTCATTTCCTTTGGATGTACTTTGTGTAAGATGTCAATTCCGAATTTCGAGTGAATTGTTTTGAGCACAAAGAGCATTCAAACGGTTTCTGTCCTGTAATTTCAAGTGTGCACTCCGAGTGAATCGTTTTGTGCACGACGGAAATAAATAAGACTTTCTCCGATGTGTGCCTTAAAATGAAGTCAAACCGGAAGAATGAACAAATAGCATGGAACACACAGAGCACTTGTAAGACTTCTCTCCCGTGTGAGTTCTCAAGTGCACTTGAAGGGTGGACTTGTGTGAAAATGTCATTGAACAAAGTGAACAATGTTTTGAGCAAATATAAATGCAAATTGTGCATTTATACGGTTTCTCTCCAGTGTGTGTTCAAGAGTGTCTCATGAGTGTATTTCTATGAGCAAATTTCATTGACCATGTTGAACAGGAGTATGGTTTATTTCCGGTATGAATTCGAGTGTGAGACTTCAACTGCTCTTTTGCAGAAAATGTCTTGGAACACTTTGAACAAGAACAGGGTTTCTCACCTGTGTGTGTCATCAAGTGTGTTTTTAAACTCTGTCCCCAAAAAGTTTTTGTGCATACGGAGCAAGAGAAGGGCGGTTGTCCGGTGCGCTACGAACATGCGCTTTCAATTGTGTTCTCCAAGCGAACGTGTTTGGACAAAGTGCACAAGAAAATGTTCTTTCTAAAGTGTGGGTTTTGAGATGCGAGTTAGGCTAATCCAGAGCTTTGTCCAAATGCTTTGGGACATGAGGAACAAGAATACGTTTTCTCCCCATTGTGTGTTCTAACGTGAAGTTATAAATGCTCATATCTTGAAAGTGTTTTTGAACGTAAAGGACAGGAATTGGATCGGAGTTTCTCTCTAGCGTCTGTTTTAGAATGAACTGATGGAAGAATTCATTAACGTCAAGGTGTGGCCAAAGTCGTATGACAATATTATGAGTCTAATGCCGTGTTACTGTTTGCGACACCTTTTTTCAAATTTCTTTCCAACTCCATTTGCAAAGGCCAACCTACCAGTTGTGAATTTGAGCATTGACGTCCGAAGATTTTAAACTCCATTAAAAAATGAATATTACTTTCAAATTAAACTAAAAATCGTACACTCATTTTTGAAACTGACGAGGAATTTAACAATTCGAATTCAGCTTAAAATCACAAATTCAGATTTTCTAAACTAAAAACCCATTTCTCCTTAGTACAAAAATTCAGTTGTCAAAAAACCTAATTTTAATTAAAAAATTCAATTTAAATTCTTTGAAAGTAATAAAGTTACATTGACTTCCACTCGTACTGCGAAGCGCTCGGTTATCACATCTCTTAAGAAATAGACTGACAAGCCTTGTCTGGAATTAGCACGAATTTCAAACAAATGCAAGTTATATTTTATTTGAGTACTTGGTATTTATTTATTTTTATTTATTTATTTATTTTATTTATTTATTTTATTTATTACCATAGCTATACTTTCTAACGGGTGCTTTCAAATGTGAGTTTTATTTGAATTGTTTTGAGTAGAAAGAGGACTCAAAAGGTTTCTCTCCAGTGTGTGTTGGATGGTGTAGCGTGAGAGTGTGTGCATTTGAAAATTTCGTCCAACACATTGAACAAGAATATGGTTTTTATTACGTATGTACTTAAAAGCTGTTTCGTACTAAATGTCTTTGAACAGAGAGTACAAGAGAATGGTTTTTCTCCAGTGTGTAGTCTAAAATGTGACATTAAATAACTCTGATGAGGAAACTTGTTGGAACAAACAGAACAAGAATATGGTTTCTCCCGCGTGTGAATCCTTAAGTGCAAGCAAGTGCGTAGGGTTTCTCGTCCGAATGAATTCTCAAATTCTTTTTCAATTTGATATTGTGAGAATTTCTTGGAACAAATGTTGGATGGGTGCACTTTCTTTGAATTGTGTGACCTCTAATTTGTGAGCACAGTCCATCTTTTCGGAGAAATGTTTTAGAACACAATGAACAAGAATGTATTATCTCACCAGTATGAATTGAAATATGCCTATTCAAATTGTGGGGTTGCGCAAATGACCTCGGACATGATGAAGAGGAATAAGGTCCTTCCCAGAGTGAGTACTCTCATGCACTGGTAAATGCTCCTTGTAGAAAACGTTTTTGGACACCAAGAACAAGAATACGGTTTCTCCCCGGTGTGAGTTCCAATGTGCGAATCCCAATGTGCATTTTGATAAAATATTTTGAGACAAAGAGAAACCGAATTAGGGTTGTAAGTGCCCAGGCACATTGGGCATATGCCCAAAAAATGTTCGCTCCCAATTTCCAGTAATCCTCATCCTCACATTCAACATATGACTCCTCCGGTTGTCCGGTTGAAACTCTTAGTTTTTTAATACGAAACGAAAAAAAAATTAATTGGGTTTGTTTTAAATTATTTAAATGTGTATTTCCTTGCTAACAGTAGTGATTTGGGAATAATTGGTTTGCAAAGGTAGAACTTTCTCGATCGTCCTCTCCAGGCTCAAAGCTCTCCACTTTCCTGTCGTCAAAATTGTAAATCTCTGAGGCCGATAACTTTGATCTCGTCCTCGTTGTCACGTATTTCCCCATTCACATTCCTAGCCATCCGTCCAATTGGAATTGCATACGAGATTTCTTTAGACAATTAAATACGAGATGAAATGTAATAAATTGCAAACTAAACAACAAATTATACATTCATTTTTGAAACATGCAAAGCAATATTACAATTTACAAATTCTGATACCAATAATGTTGTGAGGTTATCTGCACTGAAACCCACATTTCTGCTTCTTGCAAAACTTTATTATTAAAAAGTCAAAAATTAATTACGCTGCTCAATTACAACGGCTACCAAAGTAATAAATATATTGCTTAAAAACTAGGTTTAAAATCACTGGTGCAATTTTGTAATGTGATGACAAATGTAATTTTAATTAGTAGGCAAATATGTGGTAGCAGAGTGGTAGCCCTGCATTTTTACATTGATAAGATTTTTTCACCAACTTTTAATTTTTACAACCAGGTGGTAAGAAAATAGGTTGATGAGCCTGGTCAGGAATTACCACGCGCTACGCATTTCAATTCAAATAAATGCAACAAGGTGATGAGATTGAAGCAAAGCAATTATGAATAATTTGTAGGAAACACTTAAGGATAATTCCAGGGGTACACATTCTTGTCAGGGAATAATTTCTAGTTTGGAAGAATACGCATCCGTCTGTCTAATGTGTAGGAATTACACTATTTTTGTGTAATTTGTATTCTTGTACATGGTAAATCGGAACATTGTACCCATATGCGTCATTGACAATTAAGGTGTATGTACATAGTTTCTGGACCACCCTGTATTTTTAATATGCAAAGCTTTGCGTGATTTTATTTCTCAGTCGTTCCGTTCCCTTCTCCCTTATGAATAATTTTATTTTGGAATGTGAAAGGAACCTTCCGTTCCCTTCACTTCTATTTTTGAACTATTTCCAGCAGATTGCAGTCACCCGAACAACAGTACGAGTCTCATTGTAGAATATTGGTCTCGCTCAGTCAAAGAACACCAAGTTTTTGTGTCAGTAGTTAACAATAGGATATATTGGAGTTTAACGATGAATATTAACAATAACCAAGAGGTTCCACCATATATGCGTGTGTTTGTTCCAAATCCAGCCAACCCGAGGACTTTCATTGTGGACGTATTTCCCATAAAACATGTCAACTTATTTGATTTACATGTAAGTCAAGTTTGCTTCATATTTTATCTAGCAAATTGCAAAGGCTACCATTCTTTACGGGTTGAAATGGTCGAATTCAGGACATCAAATTAAAATTTAATTTAATTTAAATTCAATGTATAGTTTAGCAAATTGGACAATGAGGAGTGCAAGAATCCACGGATCCAAACCAGGTTTCACGTCCTCGATATTCCTCAGTGCTTTGGTGACCCAGGTCATTTAGTGACATAAATCCAAAATAAGACGGAATAATGGACTATGAAATCTTCGACTGTAGGACTTGTTTTTACTTGGGAGAGAAAATGAAATCTTAATTTATAGTTGTCGGGTAAAATTATTTTCCTTTTTAACTTTTGCTCAAAAGTTGACACGTGTTCAACTTTCAAAGCGAAGCCAAATAATTTGCTTCTGACCATAAACTCCCCTGAAGCAAACTTTAATTTGTTAATTGCAATTAGCTTTGCAATTTAGTAATTGGCCAATATTATATCCATTATTACTAAATACCATATGGGAAACTGGTATGACCGCTTATATTGCTATCCGAGACTTACTCATTAAGTTACCTTAATATTTTATTACAAACTAATTTTATAATTGGATAATTAGCAAATACTAGTGTCTAATATCGTTCTCTTAAGCGAACCACGCTGATAATTGAACACGTTGGTAATTAATTCTGGATACCAAGCAGTCATACCACCTTCATATTGTGGTATTTATTCATATATGACATTAATATTGGGTAATTATCCAATTTCAAAGTTAATTGCAATTATTAATTACAGTAACTACGTTGGTTGGATACCAAGTTAAGCAGTCATACGGCCTCCCCCATGAGATAATTAGTGACAATACGCACTAATAGTTTCGTAATTATTTGATGTTTACATTATCAGACCCCGTCTTAGACGCCAGTAAATACTTCCGTGTACGGCTACCAAAGCTCAGATTAATTTTTTCTGTGACCTTAAAATCGAGAAATTCATTCCTTGTGGAGGGAGATAGTTTCGGGCAGTGCTGCTGATAATAATATGTAATTGGATATTAATTGGGAGAAGCAGCGCGCCAATCCCGGACAGACAGACGGACGTCGCGATTTCATAAGCCCTTACTGGACCACACGATATAGAAAGTGCCCTTAGGTATTCATTACTTCGTGTGGTGATGTGGTGAACTTAGGCTTGTACTTAATTTGATTTTATTTGAATCTTTATTAGCGTGATGTTCAAAAGCATTCAAACATTTCAAGTATGTAAATTCATTGTGGCTTAACATGGAAACACAAAAACGATAAATCTTTCTATTGTATATTTTATTTCAAAGATTAATTTTGTATAGATCTGCGTTTGTATCGTAAGACAGACAATAAGCATACTTGTATGTGTGAATGCAGAAGTTATGGCACTTTAAAAAACCAATCAATCAATCAATATATCAATACGTCTCATTTCAGCCCAATAACGTAGCATGGCAAAGGCCATTGAGTCATTTGTGTCGAAAGCAGTCGTGCCCTAAAATTGTATATTTTTAAAACTCGGCTCATCTGTCCGAACTGACTTTGACCCGCCATCAAGTTCGGAGTGATCCAACCCTTGGTCATGGTCCGTCACTTGGATACATCCAATGGGATGAATGACGCACGGGGAATTCTTGGACTCCCGACGGTCCAATTTGTTAAACTATACAATGTCAATAAACTGTGACAAGCACAGGGAGTATGAGTAAGACGCCAACACTCTGTGTCGTTCAAATGATACAGAACACGTGACCACTCACCGTCGAAAATAAACAGGACAAAACCACGGACTGTCGAAAGAGTTGCATAGAAGAAAGGACAGATGACTCACAGCCATTCACCGTCAAAAGGGCTGTGTACCTAGTTAAAAGTAGACATGATACGTAGGCACTCACCGTGGAAAGAGTTTCGTAGTTGAAAAGATAAGAGACTCGCTTAGCACTCACCGTCGAAAAAAGTGCGTAGATGAAAAGATGCATGGCTAGTAAGCACTCGCCGTCGAAAGAGTTGTGTAGTTAAAGGTAGATAGTTAGCACTTACCGTGGAAAGAGTTTCGCAGATGAGAATATCTGTGTTGTTACAAATAGACATGATACGATACGTAATCACTCACCCTAGAAAGAGTTTCGAAATTGAAGAGAGCCAAGGGCCCATTGTACTTCACACCAAGTTTCAAGTCAATGCAATAGAAATTGAATATTTAAGAAAGATGAATGAGTGTTCCGGAGGGCAAATTCACAAATATAATTTACATTTGTTGCTCTCCCTCGGCTAAAAGATTACACAAGGGTTACGCATACCAAATTTGATGTAATTCTGTTAAGAAATGGGACCACTAGAGTGCATACGTTCGAACGAACGAACGAACAAACAAAAGACATGGACTATTGTATAGCTCAGACTTGTGGTCTTTTGCAATAACTTAAATTTGAATTTAATGTTCTGAGTTTGACCATTTCAACCCTGAGAGAGTGGTATCCTTTAAGAGAAAAGTACTGAATGTGAACATTATATTTGCATTACATACATTATATAATGTATTTGTTTCTAGGGAGTTTATGTACACTTTAATCCAGTAACAGCGATTGTCCACCAGAATAAATTGAGAATGACTTTTACTGACTCTTACGATGCATGGAACGCACGATGTGCATTTGAGAACACTACAGTTATTGGGACCACTGGGGTTGGGATACATATTTCTGCAGTCTTCAAAGAACAAGGTAGGTAATAATTTTAGAATTAGAATATTTTAGAATTCATGAGAAAACTGCTTTAAATTCATCATTACAGATACTACTGAAAGTGAACAGTTACGACTTGAGCTGGAACAAGTAAAACTTGAATAACGTTGAGGTATTTGAATTCACATTAATGAACTTCACTTAAAATTCTTCACTCTTCTTCACTTTAAACTCATCTGTTATTATATTATGTTTCCTATTACTAGTTTTGAACCTTAACCATTACAGTTATCTATTTCTATTTCCTTGTTCTTTTCGCCTGTGGAACTTTTGCTTACCTAATAGAAATAAATAGGGAATAATGTTGAATGATTTCGCTTTTACAGTTTGAGGATCGAGGAAGAGACACTGTGAGCACGGATCGACAATCACATCATTTAATTTTTATTTCTATCATCAAAATGTTACTCTATATACTTCATAATATATATTTTCATAAATTATACATAACCTTCATCCATCAATTCAAGAACCAATTCAATCGGACACGCTAAGTATTTTGAACATAATAAAAATCAACACAATATTTTAATATCCTACTTAACCCATGGGCCGTATTCTTCAGATTCTGAGACTCGGGCTTTATTTTATTCACAGCTTATGAGAGAAGTACAAGAACGTGGATGAAGGAATTCATTACTCAGGTCAAAGTGAAATCATTCAGAAACGATCTGCAGCGGAGATTTACAAAATGGTGGAACGGAAACATGCAGAATTTGGGCTCCGATGGGACGAAAGAGTAAGTTTAACTTTTGAAATACATTTTACTCGACTAATTAAAATAACCATGACATTTCTTTGTTCTGTTTTCAAAAATTAAGAACACCAAATTGGACAACGGAATGACTCCAATTCTGAATGTCAGAACGAGGATGACTGGAAATAGGGAGCGAACGTTAGAATGCGGGTGAAGATACGGAAATTGGATCAAGTCAATGTCAATGTTAACTCTTGACATCTACGTATCTGTCCATTCGAAGACTTACGCCAGAGAGAAAATCCATTCTTGTTTTTTGTGTCCCAAAACATGTTCTAGAAAAGATTATTTAGAATTACACACTAGAACTCACACTGGAGAGAAACCATATTCCTGTAATTTGTGTGACAAGGATTCTGCACAAAACTCTTCCCTAAACTCACACCTTGTAACCCACACTGGCGGTGAGAAAACACATTCGTGTCCATTGTGTTCTAAAACATTTCTGCAAAAATCCCGTGTCACATCACACCTTAGAACACACAAGCACAATTCAGAGAGAAACCATTCATGCAACTTTTGTTCCAAGAAATTTTCTCAAAACTCCCAGTTGAAACAACACTTAATTATCCATTCAGCTCAGACACCCCACACTTGCTCTTTCTGTTCAAAATATTTTGTTCGCAAATACTCACTTGAGAACTCACACGTGGGAGAAACCATACTCATGTTCTCTTTGCTCAAAAAAGTTAGCTCATTCCTCTGCCTTAAGTTCACACCAGAGAGTACACACAGGAGAAAAACCATTTCATTGTGTTCTCTGTTCAAAGACATTTTCAACAAACACTAATTAGAAGGTTCACACTCAAGTTCACACCCGAGAAAAATCCTACTCCTGTTCAATCTGTTGAGCCGAATTTGCTTGTTTATCTTCACTCACGACACACTCTCCTACACACACTGGAGAGAAACCTTTTCAATCCTCGTTCTGCTCGAAACAATTCAATCAAAATTCACTAATGAGAATACACCTCAGGATACACACTCGAGAGAAACCTTACGGATGCCCCGTTTGCTCAAAACACTTCACTCGTGGTTCACAAATTAAAACTCACATTCGAGTTCATACTGGAGAACAAGCATTCCATTGTTCACTTTGTTCAATGAAATTTTCACGGAAGTCTAAGCTCGAAAACTACCTAAGAACCCACACTGGAGAAAAACCTTTCACATGCACTGTGTGTTACAAAACATTTGCTCAATCTTCCGATTTGACTCAACATTTTAGAACACGCTGGAGAAAAGCCTTACGGTTGCTCATTGTGTCCCAGAAGTTTTTCACAATCACAATCATCGAATTTAAAGACACATGTCTTGGGCCCACACAGGACAGAAACCCAAGTCCCGTCCAATGTGTGCAAACAGGATTTAGACTTACGTGAAGACCGAAATATCACTTTAAACGTAATTTCAAAAATACTCGAGTACTCCCTCACATAAACAAATAATCTGTGTTAAATATCCCAACTCCAAAACAATTTCTCAATATTAGATTAGATTTGCTCCATTTTAATTTTTTTAGACCTCTGGTTGAAAAGTTACAACCTCATGTAAATAAAGCTCACGTGGACTTGATTAAACTCTTGAAACAGTTTTTTTTATCATTATTGATTGCAATTAATTACAATTGCAAATTATAGTTCATGGAATGAAAATAACCCGTTATCCAAACTGCACGGCAGAATAATATCGAGCGACACTTAAACCAAATTGCACAGCCAATTAGCCAAACTACACGACAAAATAAATATGGGGCGACAGATCCACCAGATTGCACGGCAGATTAATCAAACCACACACCATAATAAAAATCGAGCGACAGTTAAATCAAAATACGCGGCAGGTTAAAAATTCAGCAAATTAGTTTGTCAATTTAGAAGTGTCGCAATTAATAATGAAAAATCTAATCTCCAACTTTTATTTTCACCAAAGATTTATCTTCCGAAATAATTACAAACTATTTAATTAGTTGGATCCATAATAAGTTTGAAATAATGGGGGGCTCGCAGCAGGAGCGTCAAGATCGATATTAGTGACAAAATATTTCTTACGCACGCACACCGTCCAGATATAATAACGGATTCGAAATAAAAATACGTTGTACGTTGAGAAAAATATTTTACAAGTTGCACTTGTAGTATTGTATCAAAGGACAATTAATCTCTCATTGAATTGCAGTTTTGTCAGAGCTATAAAAAATTACATGTTAAATTTGTGATGGATGGGAGTGTAGAATGTTGATTCATTTCATGAGACTCAAAATCATTTCTCTTCTTTCAAATTCACTCGTCATTTTCTCCAGATCTGGAACGACGTCTCTCAGTCAACACAGAATCCCGACAATCCTCATTTTGTATTCGAATTCCACCCCTAATGTCTAAAGATTTCAATTGTGTCATTTGTGACCAGATTTGTCTGAGGATCTCTGCCCCATCTACTTTAATCTCAATATTTAATTCCGTCAAGTACAGTGGACTCTCTATATATCGAACTCGCAAAATGCACGAAAATACGTACGATATAGAGAATGTTCAATAAAGAGAAACTGTAAGTAAAGCGCAGGGACTTCATTGGGGAAGTGCGTTGTGTTCGGTATATAGAGGTGTTCCATATAGGGAAGTCGATATATAGAGAGTCCACTGTATTGGAGTTCTGAACACCTTAACGGGGTCTTTGACTTTTT
Organism: Protaphorura tricampata; assembly: GCA_034698835.1. Classification (NCBI taxonomy): domain Eukaryota; kingdom Metazoa; phylum Arthropoda; class Collembola; order Poduromorpha; family Onychiuridae; genus Protaphorura; species Protaphorura tricampata. The sequence continues at coordinate 12,538 of JAQGCB010001704.1, forward strand.
TGACCACTATAACGGGGTTTTGATTTTTTGTTCGCTAGAAAACAACTTTTTCATGGGTCCGCATATACGTATGTGTGTAAAAGATCTTGAGTTTATTATTCTATGTAGTATAGAGTTTCAAAACCCAAAGATCCAACTTTAAAACAATTTCCACTTTGATTTTCAGATTACGGCTAATAAAAATACGGCAAACTTTTTCGACTTAATTGAACAACATTGACCCCCAAGATCAACAGGTCGTCCTGAGAAAAGACAAAGTCGTAAGGTTACAAGGCTTTGACTTTTCTCAGTATCATGTATGATTATCTGTTGAAATTGCCCCGCCGGCAAGATTTCAGGACCCAATGATTAAATTCAATTAATATATTTAATGACACAACAAAAAGTTTCATAAATATTTGAATGCAATATTTCCTAGTCACGAATGTTGAAATTCTATAGGGTAGACCGAAATATGATCTCCACAGTTTTGTGTATAACAAACGACGATAATTTAGAGGTGGTTATAACGACATAAGGTAGGCATGGATTTATTTATCATGTATGCGTTGTGTTGTGTTGTTGACCCACCATAGCCACCCGTGCGAAAGAAAATACAAAAATCCCAAAACCCAAAACGTTATGTGCACTCAACAACACAACACAATTACAAGCTGAAAATCTCATCCAAGCCTTTTCCAGACGGCAAAGTTCCCAAAACAGCGGCAACGTTTCCTCGCTGAACAGCAATACTCATTCTCCGTAAAAGATATTGCGCTGCTCGCCCTTCACCAGTGACAGTCGAAATACGACGTCCAATCGAACGAACAAGGCGAAGGCCTTCACTAGCCCAAACGCCGGACGTTTCTACAGCAACCGGCACAAAGAGAAATCGCCCCTGAAGGAAATCATACTTCTTCAACTTTCTCGTATGAGCCGCCTCTGCAGCACTTCCCGGATTAATGGCCGACGTAGCGACATAAGTAGGAGCAAAGGTGTCAGCACACGTGAAGTCCCACACCAGTGACCT
>JAQGCB010001705.1:0-13545 GCA_034698835.1 Protaphorura tricampata
CAAAATTCAGTTTGTTTTATGAATACAAATTCAAATTCAAGTCAACGCAACGCCATCCTTTCTGTATACTTTCTCTCTCTGACTCGGGAAGAGTCAAAATATTACACTCTCATTATCACAACAAGACTCCACGTTCACACTGTCAGTCAGTCCGTGAAGTCCAATGTCTGTATTCTGTATTCCTAATTTCAATCCATACTGTACGGACGCATATGTATTTTAGTATCGCGATACGTTGACGTTAACTTTTACATATATGAAATATTTTGAAGTCCCACACGAGAAAGTAAGCAAAATATAATGTAACACGGACGAGGGATGATTTTAACATATGGCATATGGTGGAAGGGACGGCAGTTATGGAGTACATAGATATTCAACCATTCCCTTGCTTTGATGTGATGTAAGAGATCAACTGTCAGCAAAACTATACATTGGCTACACTGCCAGATGGAGAATTACCAGTTTTTGGTTTATTGGAACATAAACTCTCACTGTCAGTTCAGTTCAGTTGTGAGTCGTTTTAGACAGGAGAGAAGTACATGCATGGACAGTGCATGGTTTGGATGGCTAAAATGGCCATGTATTGTATGTGTGTGTGTGTGTGACTAGTAACCCAGAGTTGCAGTTGCTTTCTAGCACTCAATTTTCTGGTAAAATATAGCGGACATGACGTGATGAGCTTGACGTCGACTAGTGCGTGGTGGAGCCTCGGCTACTCAAATTCATTCAAACTGATCTAGAAACAGTGACGTGTCTTAAAAAAATTGGGGGTGGAAGGGAAAATATTTTGTAGAGTGTACTTTTGCTTTAACGAACGGAATAATTATGCAAAATTAGACTGTCAAATATTTTGGCAAGACGGGCACGAAAAAATTAAGCCTCTCTCCAACTCGTCACCCTGGGTAAACATGACGAATGACAAGTGAAAGTGTGACTGAAACTATCCCCGCCCGCCTCCAGTTTTTTTAGTTACACACTACGTACGTATACACGAGTACACGCTAAGTGGACGCGTTGTGTTACCGACCTACCTATCTCTCTGGAGACTTTCCTTATCAATTCCCACTTCTCTTAACCTAAAAGCTAAAATATGGAACAATGGAAGAGAGGATGGAAATAGACACACACAGTCACACGTACACATACACTGGACAAATAAAGTCAGCCGATCCAGTTATTTTCTCCCACATGAATATTCGATAAAGTCAATTAAGTCAAAGTCTCATCTCGAGTCGTCCCGTCCTACACTACACCATCCCATGTGTTTTTGTGCTTTCTCTTTTGCTTACTTTCTCTTTGTTTGAAATAATGGACTCGGTCTCTGAGTTTCTGATACCTGTCTGGTCTGGCCTGGCCTACCCAACTGAACAAACTTGATTTCCTGACATGCATCATACACAGAATTTTAAATAGAGAGACATTTGTTGTAGCATATAAAGTACAAACTATACTACATACTATGTATGCAAGGTGTGCTTTCTCTTTGACCTGGATTAAAAGTTAAAATCAAAAGAATGCGACCGAGCGTTTGGTTGGGGCCAAGGGCGGTGGAGCCGATGTAACAGACTCATTCTCATTCTCTTTGTCACTACAACTGCTGCCCTTGATTTCACTCGTCACTTCCGGATTACTCCCGTCAGAATTATTTACCACAGCTACAACTGTCATTTCAACGGCCTTACAGTTGAAAATGAGTCCAGGGGATATTTCTCCAGACTCCATCATGTCATCATTCTCATTATTTTCTTTAGCTAGGGCAGATGAGGTTGTGGGAAGTACTACGGGTTTAATGTTGGATCAAAGGACAGTCTCATTGCATGTTGTAGCACAAGTTCGTGGACCATTGACCAAGGAATACCTTGAAGACCCAAGCCTCCCTCCAGCACCTCCACCCCTTATAAACATGTCTTTGAATGTCTCACGAAATTGTCTAGACATTCCACAGTAAATAGCAAAATTGATTGGGTAAGTGAGTATGATGATAAAATTTGAGAATAGAATGAGAACGTTGGCAAGGTGGTAGTCCAAGAACTCCGTCATTGTACTTGAGATTATATGAAGAATGGTGAGGATGGCGAGTGGAATTTCAACAAAGAGAAAGACAGTCACGACCACGATCAACATGAGTGTTGTGCAATTTGAGTCCCGCATTTTCTTACACTCACTACTCTTCTTGTTGTCCTTGAACAATTGTTCTCTCTTGAGTTGTGCCTCTTTCAAAGCACGGAATAGAAGAAGATTGAGGACAATGAGTGCCACACATGGGACCAAATGAACAAAAATCACACGGAACCAATAGTATAGATTGAAATAAACATTGATAGAGACTAAATGTGTGACCCAGTAAGCCAAGTCAAGTTTACAAGCCATGTATGGTTTACCCTCCCAAGTAATACTACAAGGTTCATACACACGGTCAACGAATCTTGTGGATTGATGAAGAGTTGCAAGGAAGAATATCCAAAAGATTCCTTTGAGGACACGTGGGACTGTGCACCATGTTCGAGCCACAGGGGCGTGGCATACATAAATATACCTTTGAATGGCGAGGGAAAGTGTGAGCCAAATGGAGGCAGTGTGAAAGAGATTTGGAATCACTTCATTCATGAATGACCAAGCGTAGCATGCCGGGACTGGGTAGAATGGTTTGTAGTGATTTCCAAATGTGTACATGTAGAAGAGCCATGGGGCGGGGAATAGGACTGTGAACATGTCAGCCAGGGCCATCGCCAAAAGTACAATATTCGTTGGTGTTCTCATGTGCCGTTTGGAAAGGACCACCACAATTAATGTGTTTGCAACCAATGTTATTAAGAATAGAAACGGCATGCAGTAGCCGTACAATGGTTGGGCATATTGGATTGGAAATTCTGTTGTTATATTCAAATACCCGGATGGGAACTCTTCGTCTTCTGCGCCTTTGGTAGAATTTGTAGGCTCCACTGTGGGTAGCAACATCGGATTATCATCTTCCATGTCCATTTTCTTTAAATTATTCTCAGAGAATAGACCGCCGTCAGACTTGCCGTCTCCGAAAAAGTAATGAATGTACGTACGATGTGAGTACTTTCTCCACTCCTAATACTGTTCACAAATGGGAAATGGCACAGCAATTCAGCTGGTGGGTTTGGTTATGGTGTGCGTCCTTTTTTTTTGTTGTACTTGAACTGCACAGCGGGTAAGTCCGGAAAGAAAGCTTTCACCAATAATTATACGTTCGCACACTCTTCCTTACACAAAGACAGTGTAGTATTTGTTCATATTTTTGTACTTAGAGAAAATGATTTGGCACAAAGAACGGAGAAGGAGGAAAGAAACTTATTGTCTGTAAAACAGCAGGGGGCGCTGTTATTTTTGATTGTCTTTGTAAGTGTGATGTGAATAAAACTACAACGACGTGGATTTGCCAAGTAGTCGACGGCGTAGAATACGATGATGGCAAACCACACAATTTGTTTCACACGAAGAAAGTCTCAACATGATTGGACTACAAACGTAGAAAGTCAAGTTTTTTCTGTACTCTCTGGAGATAATTGAGTTATTCTGTCCCGTGCTTTTTTTATAAGATTACCTTCAATATGTGTGCACGTATGTATGTTGTCTATAATTCTTTTACAATTTTCACTCTTGGCAGCGTTATTTCTTTAAAGCGTCCGACTTTCACCAACTTTCACCAGAGAAATTGACTGTGGATGAAAAATCGTTTTCTGTGTCTGCGGTCCAACTTGGAACTGTTTCAACACTGGCCAATTAATAGAGTGACGAAGATTTTCACAACTCATAAATATCTGGCGTCTCAGTTTGTTGGGTCAGCAGAATTCTATACGAGTGTCTCGGTGTTAAACTGTCTCTTCGATTTTTCTTTCGTGGTACAGTCTGCCTCAGGGTTATTAAGTCTGAGAAAAACTGTCACAGGGAAAGTAATTGGACTAATAAATTACTTGTGAAGATAGGTGGCTTTACAATACAAACAGAGCACTACTACTGCACTCTGCACTAGTCTCAATTATTTCCCCCAACGGTATAGACTTTCTTTAGTTGTAAAAGTTAGAACACTACGACTCCGACTCCGGCTGCACTTGAATTAAGAGATATTTTACTGCTGCTTGCACTTTCACAAGGAAGAAGAAGGAAACAACGAACGGGTAGAATGTGGGTTAAGCAAGATTAGACTTTTTTCCATGTCAAATTCACATGTTGAATATTACACAGGGAAAGTAGGTAGTTAGTAGGAGAAAGTTTACTTTGGGTGAAAGTCGTACTTCATTTTATTGTTTGTATTTGAACTCGTACAGTTGTACGTTGTATTTGTGGGGTGAGTGGCTGGAGGGTTTCTTTCTTCTTCTTATTTCCAGTCAGTGATTATAATTGACTCTGCTCCAGTTCCTCTCCAAGTAAACTTGCCGTGAAATTGAATTCGTTTAAAGAGATGTTCATTTTACTGGATGATAGACGGGGGAGCGACCGAGTGAGTTGATTTATCTCTTTTCTATATAAATATTCTCACACACACACATAAAACACAGGATGATGACAACGACGACGAAGCACAAACAATAAAAACGTCGATGCTTCTTTCTAATAGTGAAAATAGTCCACCGTTTTCTTCCTTTTTTTTGAGATTCACAGAGTTACTCCAGAGACACGACTCCGGGGGGAGTAAAGCTTTTCCACAATTTAATGTTAAAAAAAGTGTCCTTAAAGATGAAAGTAGTTCAGTTCAGCTCAGTTCAGTTTGGTTTCGGTTCACGATCGAAGAAATGGGTTTGAGTTACAAATCCATCATTCATGAGAAGGAAATCATTCCATTTATGTTCAATTCCGTCCAAATATAAACTCAAAAGAATGTCATGGAAACACTGCGTATTCCAGTATCGTGTTCTGGATTCCCGTCGGACAATAATATTTGCTTTTTTTTTCCTTCTTTCAAAGAACAAATTTGAAATTTACTTTTCTACTTTGTCCTTCTGTTTAAGGTTTGACTTAATACGAAGAAATGAAATCTGTTCTTCACAATTCTTTTAGAAGAAACTGTGTCAGTCTTCACTTCACAGATGCTTCCATTCCATCCGACTCCAATACTTTCATTGATTTAAGCCGACCACGTCTTCTCTTCTCGTCCTTTCGGATTTTCTTCTTCAGAACTCCATTAACTCTCTCCGGATCAGTTTTTTTTTTTGACTGACGATCTCTTCCGTCAATGCGGCGAGAGTCTTTACAGATAGCCTTAATGGGTTCTGAACAATACCGCTGGGGTAGATTTATATATCTTGTACACTGTCCAGTTCAGTTCAGTCCAGTTGTCCGTCCACCGCCCAGAGATATTTTCCACATGCCAGGTGTTCACTCATATGAAAACTAAACCGTTCCGGATTCTTCGTTCTTGCCCTGCTGCCCTGTCCTGTCATAAACACAAGAATGGCAAAGGTCACTTTTGATCAATTACTAACATCAATAATTCCATCACCCAAGTCTGCACTGTACGTGCACACAATAAACACTGTACGATTTAGACAATGCAATGGTAGGGAGAAATTGATACCAATTATTATGGACAACTGTACTCATGGAATGTCAGAGAATATCATCCTAGGATCTGACACTCTCATTAGTTTCTGAGGTGATCTCTCCTAATGCAACTCTTTCCATTGTGTATTAGTTGCCTTGCCGTCAAATGCATTTTGCACGTCCTCACGAGATGCACACATTCACTAGGAATTACGCCTATTATATAGTTGGTGCACAAAATGTCACTCGTCAAATCAAAAATAGATCAATGGAGAAGTATTCTTTTACTGGAAAGGAACCTTAATTTTCCACTAACCCAACAAACAAGGCAGGATTTTAGCAAGAGTAAGGTGTCAGAATCAGAGTTAGAATTAAATGTTACAATATTTGGGCAGACAAAGCATTATGCTAGATTGGCTGACAGTCGACCCGGTGAGCAACTGTTTGTATTATAATCATAACGCAGTCACTAAATCTACATAATTAAATAATTATGAGAACAAAACCGGAAGCTGTAATCTCAGTCGCTCAGCGATGCCAACTATACCTCCTTTGTTTAAAATATTAAGATGGTCTAAACATAACACAAAGAAACAGCCAATGCTAAATGGGGAATCCTCTTTGGGGTTGCAGTCGTTTAGGGAACTTCATAGTCTTACTTGCCCAAACTTTCTCTTTGTTGGTTCACAGTTCATTTCACATTTATGCGATAGAGTGGTGAACGATTCTTTCAATTCGACTGAGTTACGACGTTCCTTTGTATTACTACTCACTATATTCGCACTGACTATTCAAAATGACATTTTTCATAATTGTACAAAAAATTATTTGAATTGATTATTTTCAATTGTTTACTTCTAGTTAAATTAAATAGCATCCTGCATCCTAATAATTCCAACATTTCTAGAACGTTTCCTCGCTGTATCAAAAAGAAAAAGTAGGTTATTGATCTGTTTGAAATTGTTTGATGAAATCTGTCCCTCTAAATCCGATCTAAAGAGCACGGAGAAGAAATCAACCAAACGTAATACTTCTTTCAAAAAAATCAAAGAGATTACGTTCGCTTGTTAATCCCATTCACAGGAGCAAAGGTTCTTCAATTTCTAACACCAAAGGTTGCATTCCCATACAAAAGGTGAAGATAAAGTAGTATTATGTAAAGATTTTGTAAAATAATGAAGGTATGATCAGTGTCGGTTCTAGCATTGGGCTACGTGGCCCAGTTTTCTTTATTTCTGTTCCCGTACAATGTTACGATTGTGAAATTGCGAAAATGTTTCATACTACTTTTGAGAAGTTACAAGAAACTCCATGGCCAAGGCCCGTGCCCGACCACTAAAAAAAGTAAAGAATCACACTGACGCATCTTGTTTATTTTTGAAGTGTACTCATAGCTCTGTGCTCGTGAAAAGTTCTCGATTTATTATTTAGGCGTATCGTCACAACGTGCCATATCATTTCCACATGAATTCGTAAAGTTCAGATTTGATTGGAAGTGTGATAGTGACTAGTAAGTTGACGAGAATTTCCGTCCGACACTACAGACGTTGGTGACATGTTTACTATATAAGTTTACAACTTGATACTCACTCACTCCATCCATACACTTCATTTCGAACAGTATAAACCCAACAAAAAAAAACTAAAATGGAATCTGTATGATAGATGAGTTTGTTTATACGTACGTTACGTTCACATTGGGATTTTTTTGTTTTGTTTATTACGTGGAACGAAATCGCTCATTCCGTAGAGGAAATAAAAATTGCTTTGGGTTCTAGTAATTTTTTTTTCTTGGTGGTTTTTATCTAGAGCTGCCTTGAAGGAGACAAAGGTAATGGGGTGGGTGTCACTTTTTTTTGTGTGATAGCGTAAATAGGAAAACTGTCTGTCCATTCTCTCCTCTGTCTGTTCATCCCGTTGTCCCAAAATTGAGTCTTTTAGAGAGACATATTACCGCAAATGGTATTGGAAAAACTTGTAATAAAAAAAGAAAGGGGTGATGAGTCGGGACGATGAGATCTTTCCCAGACTAAAGTTAAAAAAGAATACGCGTTGAGGAGAAAATAGGTTGAGCGTTTAACGGGTAACTACTTCCACATATAGTTCTGTTCTTAGTTTGGTGCACAGGGTCACAAATAAGTATTGTACCAATTATGGAATACCATAATGCCAAAATTACAACATGTCCGACCTACAGAGACCTACAGAAAGAGTCAGCAAATTGATATTCAGGAAATTATATAACGATATCGCGAAATCGTGTAAATTCCAGCCGAAATATTGAGCTATCATTGCCGAAACACCGACCAAAAATGCTACATTGTCAACTTTCTGAGCAAATCGAGACTAGCGGAACTACTTCTAGCACAGCTCTCCTACAAAAGAAAGTTTCGCTTAACCATACAGTAAAAGTAAAAGTAAAGCCACTTGTCTCAGACGACCAAGTTGCAAAATCGTAATGTGGTCTCCTGGGACAGGTTTCGCAAGATATGTAATAGCTCATTCGTTTTTCACAGCTGGGTGAAGTGTATATTTGGGATGTTATAGGTAGTAAGTAATGCTTGTCTCTGTATAAACTCATCGTAGCCATAGTCCATTGATGTGAAATAACTATCGACACACAAAAAGCAGTTCACATTACGACAAGACTCCTAGCGTCAGCGTCCCGGTCCCGGTGCCACTCTATGAATTGCCTTCCGTTCCGTTCTGCACTGTTATGTTGGCGGAAGACAGATCTCTGTTTCTGCTCTGCTCTGTAGTACCTGCCGCTGCCTACATCTACTTTTACTCCTACTCCCACGGCAAAGGCTTAAACTCGTAAAACACTTCAATAAAAGCGCAGAAGGTAGATTCTAGCAGCTTACGACCAAAAACCCAAAGCCCATCTTTCAATTCAGTTTCACTATAACCGAATTCGGTGTGTGTCTGCCTGAATTCAGGACTGCAATTTCTCAAAACCGCATATGCCTGCTTGCCTGCTCGTCCTTGACTTGACTACATACTCAAAATGTACATGTAATGTGTTCATGGGCTTGAACCGTTAATATTATGGACTCAGCCCTCACCATTACCAACAGCAAAAATTTAAATACATGGACGGTAGGTAGGTAGGCAGGCAGGCAAGGCAGGCAGGGCAGGCCTAGAAAATATTTCTTAGAGAAACCAAGGGCAAACGGATGGCTGAAATAGCGAGGAAAGGAAGTTTTAGTCAAAACATGCAGGACCAGGATCCACAGCAGCCATGTTCGTAAACAGAGAGCGCCCAGCTACATAAACAAAAGACCAGTCCCGAGATTCTGACAAAAGATCTTTCGAAATAATCCTTAGACTCAAAACAGACTCATGAACTTTCATTACAAAAATGTATAGATAAGAAACAAATTTAGTTCCTGGAACTTTTTTAATGTGGGGTGTCCAATCATGCCAGTTACAGCTACTGATCAATTTTATTCACTGCTGTGTTTACTGACTCAGAAATTTCTCATGATCGCAGGAAAAAAATTCCAAAGCGCCAAGAAAAATTAAGGAGCTTATTTTTTTGCAATTAAAATTTCTTTCGAGATGAGATTAAATTACAATTCACGCTAGTGGTACGTACGCGGACATGCTTTTGAATCTAGTTATGATCTTACACGATATCGTGAATAATTAAAAAAACGGAGTTGAGACTAATATGGTAATTTGTCTTTGTTAGCATGTGTATATTTCCATCATTTACAAATTGGGATGGCAAACCCCCATATGTAGCATGCTGCATAATAATAAATCACGTGTGAATGACATTACATAGTTATAGTTGATTTATTAGGTGAAAGATTGGCACATTTAAAGCCTTTTTTGATCTGGAACATAGTACATATTGTAGTGAAAGCCCGTACAGTCGGACCTCCCATGGGGAAAGCTTTTTTAATAATGTATTGATATTTCATCTTTTTGATCGTACAACATATGATGCCTGTATGGAGGAAAAGTACAATGCATGGAGTACCGCCAGTATCTGTAATACTAACCTGGATCAGGACTCAAGACTAGGACAGTAATATAGCAACGGCATTACATTGTGCGCACAAGGCGTATTCATTTTAGAATATCTTGAGCGAATCGATTATTTGGTTATATATTGTCCTGTTTCTATACGTATTCTGGACTTTGGAGTCCGTAGGGCGGTTTCCAACTAATTTACTAGTTTCTTGAATAACTTATAGAATGATTACATGACTTAATTTACCGAGAGCGGTTTGGTTGGTTCATACGTGTTAAGCGATTAGAAGTAGAACTACGAGCAAAGGAGTGACAAGTAGAGAGATAATATTGAATTGGTGAAAGCAATTTTGAACCATTCAAATTTTGGGGTGGTATTCATTGGGTTCGCTCGATTCTTATTTGTCTGGCACTTAAAATTTATTGACAGTTAATTATGATAGTATACCCTATTTTTGTATCACGTACCAAAAATTCGGTATAATAAAAATAACATGAAGATGAATTCGACTCATACCAAGCATGGCCAGTAACTACTGCAGTAGTACAGTGTGATTTGTGCGAATTTCCATGGTATATTCCATAGTGCATTTGCAGTTATGGTGTCCTCAGAAAAGTTCTGACAAGCTATTTATCATCTCAGATGCTTTTCAAAATTTTCAACGAATCCCATGCAATTTAGGTGGAGCTTGATAAAAAAAATACGGTTTTCCAATCGTTAAGTATTTTCTGGATCGTTTAAGGTTTCTAAAATAAAAATTGAATTTACAACTTATTATATTCACCAGACAGATTCAACTCAAGAAATGGATAGAATTCTGTACACCTGGTATGAATGAAATAACGAATGGAATATTCAAAATGTAATCAATTCTACTATTCACCATTCCTTGACTATTAGCTCGCTCGAACCTGCACAAAACTGAGTTGTGGTTTTGGTGACAATATTTAGAATTATTATCTTTGCCCTCCATTCGTAGAGTGCTTGATATTTGACTAGTGAATGAGACGCTTATCCGATGAGTGATTGATGCACAAAACTACAACCGATTCACCGTTAGGAATATGGGTGGTTGGCCTGTGCTAATACTATGTCTAAGGCCCTCTCGATACAAACAATTAAATATGAGCGAGGAGCCTAGAAAATTTAACAGATATGACAACAGATACATTTTCCAATTTAAATTGTATAGCACCAAAGAAAACTTAATACTACGAGGAATGCTGAAACGAATCGAAATACCAGAGCAGATTATCTCGCTGAAAACACTTAATTCGCTAGAGAGTTAAAGTGGGACAAAAATGGCGTTCTGGTTCTCTGTTAAACAGTTTTACAACGCCAATGTTTTCGTTGCGTTTTCGGTCGAGGATTTGGTAGAAAAATTAGCTTGTGACATGCATAGAGAAGCCAATCTTAAACACATAGCGTTAACTTCTCCAGTTTTCAGCTGTGCATACCATACAAAACTGGCGGTCGTGGTGAATGAGATCATTCACACGCGAAAACTTTTCTCTACAATTAAATACGGGTTTAATTTAGTTACCACCCACTTGGGGCCAGAAGAATTAACTTTACAGGAAAAAACAGGGGGATTATGAAGAGAACTCGACCAAATAAAAGGAGAACCCTGATTATTTCAACCTAGAAAACGAAAAAGTTTTTGTTTTGCTGAATGTTGAAAGTTTTGCTGGATTTGTGTAGTCTTAAATATGTCCTGTCGGGCGCACAAGCTCAATTGACCCCAGATATACTGACTAACTGGATTTTGACTGGTCAGTTTGATAGAAACTGGGGCACTTCTGTTCCAACCTAATCCAAAGCCTCATTAAATATTAAATGTGAGTCTTGCCCACTAGTCAGAAATAAATCACTCGTGATGTGAGTAGTTGAACCAATACATCATGACCTCCTTATCAATATTGATAACAAATTCCTCAAATTCCGCACTCCAATAATTAAATATTAATCTGAACGACACATTCGCTTCTAGTATTGGAATTGGATATTTGTTTTTGATGAAAGTGAGTCGACCAACAAGTTTCCTCTCATGACTGTCAATTTCAATACATAACTTTGAAATGCAATACATATGTAGAAAAGCCTTCTTGATAATAAGAAAGGCCAGGGAAAAAAATTGATTACTAATTTTACAGTACTTGAATTGATTACATATCCGTTGTCATTATGGAATGGGCTTTTACAAGTTATCGTGTAGAAAACACATTTTGATTATGGCTCACTTTATGAGTAAATTTTCTATTCAAAATTCATATAGAAAGTTCTGCTCAATTTGGAGGATACTAATTACACAAAAATGTTTATAGCCTAACTTTGGCACAAAGAATTTACGATCAGAATTTTTAATAATTCGTTCACCTCTACCTGTCAGTAAACTTTCTTATCTGAACTACGAGAAACTTATAATTGGACTAATACGTAAGGTAATGTTATGCATTCAGCAATAAGACTACTTGTCTAGTTGTCTACCTGCACGTGAATCCAATAAAACTCTCAAAACTGATGCAATTCCGAATTCTCGGAAATTATTAACGAATACGCTCTTTCGTCTTCTTTGGATCGAAGGTATGGTATAAAATTAATCTATATTTGATTAAGTGCGTCTTGTACAAAGTTCGGGGTTTATTGGATATATTCCGAGAAAAAAAACACTCTTCCTATTTTACCTGAAAGTCTAAACCAACAGCTGTTGGCGAGTAGTCTGAGATCCGACAAAATAACAAAATTTGATGTATGAAAATTTGCCAATTATTTCTTGAGGTTACGCGTATCATTTTCACTGAAGTTCGCAAATTTTCTAAGGTGGAGTTTGGCAGGAATTTGAGATTCGGTAAAAATCCGAGATGAATCGTTAAACGATGGGATGCTTTTCTCATCTTAATTATCACTTGCTTTTAAAATTGCGTCAGGTTTCGCAATCATGGTCGATGTATTCTATACTCATTTAGTAAGATATGAATATATTTATCTCCTCCTTAAATATTTAACCTCTATGTGATAACCTCAAAGACAGAAAACCATTACTATTAAGTAATGTACGAATTTGAGAAGTGCGTGAAAGGAAAATGTATTTCCGCAAAAACGTATTGTAATAGGGAAATGTCGTTTAACAGAAGTTTGATTGTAATTTAAATTTAAATTTTTTCAGGAGTGAGAGCACATTCAGCGTACCTGGTAAGAATTGCTGAATTGAAGGGGTTGAACCGGTGAAGTGTGCAAATCCTGAAATTGTGAAGAAGTTCCAACTCGTGAGGGCAAGAAGAGTAAAAACTGTTTGGCTCTTGGACTCGAGTTGTCTCCACATTTTGAAGGAAGTTTTTCCCTGTGTATTTGAGATCCATCCCCCCAGAAAGTTCTCCAGGCATACATGAAGCACCAATAAGTCTTTCAGAGGATCAAGCGCCAGCGCATTTTCATTTTCTTCTTTTAATATTAACAAACTAGATTTTCTCCTTGTAAGTTTTCACTCCAGAACACATTACATGGGCAGCGGGCAGTCGAATATGAGTGTGATTTTGATCCTGGGTTTATTTTTTCGAATACAACGTACGTCCGTCCGTTCATATTCCATTCCATAAGGAATGCGTGATGCACGCGGCTCAAAACAATTATTTTTATGATTTACACTCGGTTTTTCTTCCCTTAAAAATATTTTTGCCTCTCTTATTTTTATTTATGTGGGACCATTTGTCTCAACATCCTTCCTGAAAAGAATGGTGGGAGTGGATGCCGAGAAATAAATAAGTCAAACTGAATAGGTTACCACTGTTTCCATTTTAACGCTTTCTTTGTAGCGAAAGTTACAACAGTTACAAGAGAAAGTGGAGCACAAAATAGGCGTGCATTATTTTCATTTAGCAAATGTAGCGAAAAAAGCAAATAGAAGAGCTGACCGAAATGGTGAAGGGTTTTCGGACGGCGGTAACCGCCGGCTCGATAAGGCGATGAGTTATTTGGTCACAATCACTCTGGTGCTGTTATCGTTGCCCCAATCTCTCACATTTGTCCTTCTACGGAAAATCCCTTTTTTTTTT
>JAQGCB010001706.1:0-13541 GCA_034698835.1 Protaphorura tricampata
AATTTAGCATCAAGTTGCAGACTAACAAAAGGACCAAGTACACTTTGTCTTTATTCCAAAGGGGATGATCGCATTACTTGTCCACAATTAACAATCTCAATTACAAACACAAGCACAAGCACAATTGAAGTCTGTTCGTTACCAATTTTAACATCCTTCCAAGGTTTAATGTTCACACCCGACCTACAAGAGGATATAGATAACACTACAGCAACAACAGCCATGATAGATCAACAGACAAAAATAGCGATCAGCCGCAAACGGAGAGATACGCCAGTTTTTGAAGGAAATGAAGACTATGAGGAAGCAGACCACAAGCACGAGAGAACAATTCAAACTTTAACACAGACACCAAAAATCGAAGATAATTATTCAAATCCTGTATTTATGGGAGATGAAGATGAAATCAAGGAACATCATCTTTTACCCATTCCTAAACCTAAACTAAATCCTTCTCCTCTCCCCAACAATATTTCCGTTACTACTCATTCACTCATCCCCAAACCAACTGTACCAGTTTTTGAGGGAGAAGAGGATTATGTTGAACCTTTTCGTTCACATACTGATGAGTACCAGCAAAAAACTAAACTCAAAGCAAACGAGCAAGGTTCCATCTCGCCAACCAAAAATAAGGTTCCTGCAAATACAAATCACAAACCAAAAAGTTTTCTTTCACAACACCAGACGCCACTAGATGAAGATGACTATGATTACAATGACACTCATTTTCAAGAGCCAAGTTTGTGAGAAATTATTACACCACCAAATAATTTTCCAGGTCTAACACACCTTCCCATTAAAAGACAAAATCAAGCTGACACATTTTGAATGTTTGGATCTGATGCAGATGTGTTGACAGCATTCGTTCCTGAAATTGCCCGAAAATCGTCAAGAGTTTTTACAGACGGAGAAGTCAACGCCCGTCTACAAATTTTGTATACGGTCATTCAACAAAATTTAAGGTCATCAATTCAAGAAATACATCATTCTTGTTGTATAAATCAAAACCAGATTTTAGATCTTTTGATCAGTATGGCAGAACAACGCCAAGCTGGTTTTATTACGAGAGTTCTTCTCCCTAATGAGAGATATATGGTAGGCAACTCTGGAGACGCCATCGAATTACAAAAATGCATAGAAATAGACTCATACTACTTTCTTCCCAGAAATGAAGTCAACTGTACAAGAAACATACCAGTGAAATACCTTTATGAACATCAGCAGTAGTCAGGATACGTGAACGAAATGAGCCACCAAATCGTCGACAACCCAGAACCAATCCAATGTTCAAATCAAAGACCTTTTTACTTCTCTACTGAAGATGACGGCATGGTTTTGCTATCAAACATATCAACAAAATTCAGCATTCCGTATTTACCAACATCAGCACAATATGAAAGAAAATCCAATCAATTAGAAAATCAAGTTTTTCGAAGTCAATTAGTTTTTTCCTCCCAAGATTTGTCAGGTCAAGATACACTACTGTCAATGATTCAGCAGTTTAAGCAACCAGCAACAGTCGACAACGTTTTACGAGCAACCTCAAGAGGACTCTTTATCGGAAGCTCAACAAGAACTAGCAAACACTCTTAAAGGCTGTCTTTACACCAGTCCAAAATTTACTCTACCAGATTATGATACTCATTCTTTTTATTATATGTTTCTACGCAGCTATAAGAATCATTTGGGCTTGCCGAAAACTAATATGTTCAACTTTCTGTGGCATTTGCAGTATTTGCAAAAGGACACGATCAGCAGTTCAACGATCAAGATCATATGATACTTTGGCACGAGATAAACCACCATCTTACAAAGCAACTAACAAGAACCGCAGAAAATCAACACCAGTCACAGTTCTAGCAGTGGAAATGCAAGAGTTGAAACCAATATATCCTGATTTGTCAACTCCTATGCCATCAGCCCCAGTAGAAGAAACGTAGCATTGTCCACATTGTTCAACCAGCAACGAATCCATAGCTCTACCTTTCAATAGAGCTATATTGATGAATGATGTTCCAATCCATAAAAACTAAACTCAATCCATCCACAACGTTACTATCCATTTTGTCCCTTTCCAATTTCCTTGATTTATCCTCTACAAGTTCGCAACCTCCAAAATGTGTACTACAGGACTTTACACATATAATCAAACGTGCATCTATGATGTTACAAAATTCCCTTTAACAGTACCAGTACATTTTGTCATCATTTCCTCACCGAATCACCCGAATTAGCCTTTACCTGTACAAAAATGATTTCTTCCGTTTTAACAACAATACATAGGACCAAACCTCATGAATTTTCATTATCCCATGAACTGTTGTTAACACTGTTATCAACCGACAAATTGACCTATCAACACTGCATTGAAACGATTGCTAATAAAATATCACCTGACGGGAGAAGTTTACTACCAATCTATCCATTTGAAGATACAACATTCAAACACATCCAAAATCATTTCTACCCTCAGTTTACGACATTTCTACCATTGGAAGAACGAGATATATCAGCACATCTACATTCAGCATTAGAAACAAACAACACCGACACATTTCTTCAATGTAGTTGATTTTCACATCTAAAAAATTTCAATCTCCTTAGACAGCACTTCCAGTTCAATCCTTTACCCCGCCCTCAAAACCCCATCAAGTACCTGTTCTACCACTTTGAAATATTGTCAACTACCAGAACACTTACTTATTTTAAATTACCCGAATAACACGGACTTTTCACGACACAGACTACAACCAAGTACAAGATCAGACAATTGTTACTTATCAGCATCATTGATGCCTCACATTAAAGCCTTAATTGTACCACATACTTATCAACCACCGTGTGGGCATTTTCAAGGATTTGTTAAGACTCAAGCAACAACACAAGACGTAGAGCCGACTTTGCTATCAAATTTCACTACAAAAACAAACTTTGCCAACTTCATTCCTAAATTCAAATTAGGCAAAATTCAACACATTCAAATCGTTCAACTATCACTTTGAATATGTTTTAATTCCGTTTCTTCATCAACAGGAATGTTTTCCTGTTTGACGTCCATTCTTTCCCTAGGAGCAACTTTAGTAACAGCAACTCATTTTCTGCAAATGAAAATGCTAGAAGATGACAACATTTTTCAAGTTTCAGAAGTCGAAACTCTAGCTGCAAATAACCAACCTCAGTTTGTCATAGGCGCTCTAGAATACCACAGCCAAAATTGTCCTTATTCCATTCGCAATGCCATCATGATAACTTCAACCATTTGGTCCAACATCATCTCTAGATCATCTATAATAGCTTATAAATGCACCAAAACGGTTGAAACTTGGATACGGTCAACAACTCCCTCTTCATCAGTCCAATGGTCTTTTACGTACAACCACACTCGCATGAGTTCTGCAGCATGTAAGTACATTGCTAAATACAAAACCAAAACAAAAAACGTCCCACTCAACAAGGTCAACTCTACTTATTACTCATCCCAGACACATATGGTCATGAACAACACACTTCTTCAAGCCAATTCTAATGCTACATATTCCATGACCCATTACCATTTACAAATCTTAAACGCAACATTCAACAAAGACACCGGCTTATTAAATTCACCCGATCACCAAACAATATCCGATTGCCATTTCGCTTCCAACGTATGTTACGAAGACTCAGCTACAATAGTATGGAACACACCAAACAATGACACATGTGTACAAACCAAACATGAACCGACTCTTTGTTATCTAACAACGCACCAATTAGTATGTCCAAAACTAGCCCTGACTATATCAGATTATCAAGTGGCTCAACAATCCACATGCGGATTTAACTTAGGAATAGTCCGTACCATCATTGCATCAGGACAACAAGACAACATACCCAATCCAATGGATCCCACAGCGATGTACAACATTATATTCAAATTCTCAGCTCTGTATGAACACGTAAGACTAGGAACAGCACAACATATCCACATTTGTCGCACAGCTCCGTGCGGCGTCATCCCGACCAGAATCAACATACCAGAAGCTATCAGAAAACAACATCAAATATATCATCCAGATGCAGAGTACGTTGGGCCACAATTCTTCAAGGAGTTTGCAGCAGACTACTACAACAAGACAACTTTACTGAATGACAATGAGGATGACGTAACTCACACGTAATATGCATCGTCTTTCCTGTTCTTCAACTTGATGTTTGAAACTCATCAATACAACTTTATGAAGACCGTCACAAAACAAATTCCTGGTTCCCTATACATTTCCATATATGTGTAGTTAGTTTTTAAATAAATATTATTTTTTAGTCAGGTCTATTAACGAGCGAGCTGTCCACCTGTGTTTTAGTTCTTTTTTCTTGTATCTCTAGATGTCCTGATAGTTCTATTAGTTGCAATTTGTTAAGTTTACTTTAAGAATGTAGTTTTTATCATCGCTACACCCCGAGCATTTCTGATGTCCAAATATAAAGTATTTGGAATATCTTACATAACAATAATAGCGCCTTGAGTCTTGTTGTACCTGCTCTGCTGGGTTTTGCACGTGCTGTGCGGGTGGAACATACTCAGATTATGATCCAGTTCACCATGGGCCTGGATAAAATCAAGGTTACAAATTGCATATATAAACCTCTAGGTTAAGAGAACAGAAGGAAGTCAAGAGTAGAGTAGTTAGTTAATAAAGAAGAAGTTGGGACGGCAAAGACGAAAAGCGCTAGGGCTGTTCTTCACGTTCTCGGTATCTTCCAACGCTCATTTCATACATGAGCAATTGTATTACATATCACTTGTATTAGTTTAGCTCTAAATAGTTTATATCTCACAGACTAAGACTTATTTCCAAACGCGGTTAATATGGCTAAGAGCTAGCTGGAGACCTTTAAACCGAATTAATCGGACGATGTCAGGCTGTCATCAAAAACATTAGTAGATATTCGAACTTGTTCTGACTCTTCTTCTTCGTTTAGAATTATATAAGAGTAAGGTTTTCTAGCTAGCGATGAGCTAGCCGGTTAAATCAGCTTGTAGAATCTTCTCGCAACTCTTCGGCTTTTGGTATACTTTGGCGTATATCCCACTGCTGTGTTGTTGCCTGGGCCTAGTTGCATATTGCGTACTTTGAAATGAGATCCTGCCTTTGCAAGTCCGGTATAAAGTACACTATTCCCACGCGAATGATCACCCAACACGATAATGTACCAACGGTGCACACACACCATTCTGCCTGTCAACTTTAAGTTTACTCGACTACAAGACTTCGAACAAGTGGCAGCCGCAGTGGCATGTCCTGAAAAGGAACACAATTCCTGTCTCCTGATCCACCACCAAAATTGGCTCCATCTGCTGTCTAGATTCACGACTGTTTTCAATAACTAGTGGATGCGGCTGGGCTGGTAAGACACGTTAGATTCGGCTCTGGCTGCAATTTCAACTGCTAACCTGAGAACACCTTGCCACTCATAAAATAATGCCAACAATTTAATTCTATATATTTTTACGAGATATCGCAGGAATCCTGTAGAACTTATGATGTGTACTAGTCTCCAAGAGATTTAGATACTTTTTATATTCATGAGGATAATGTGACTGAATTTGCATATAACCTTAGGAAATCTATTCATATCGATCATCATAACTTAATAATAAAAAGAATTATCAAACTTTTAATGGCTACGTTAGCAATACTATGAAATCGTACAAATCCCTTTGGTAACCAGGAATAAAAATTTCCATCTCAGAGCTCTTTTTCTGCCGGTGGTTTGGTACCATAAAGTTGAATTCTTTCTTTTCGACTATGGTACTTTCCGTTATAAAAGGTTGCATTAGACGACTCCTTAATTGATATGGGAACTCCCGCATTTATCTATGCTGATGACCAGTAATTAAAAGGTTTTCACAATATGAAAAATTTTGTTGTTTGTACTATGTTATGCATATGTACAACACCCATAGGTGACTTAATAATGACATGCTAACAAGTGAGCTCCCGTGATAAGGGGTGATACCCTTTCGTGGATCCAAGTTATTCACTATCGCCCTGATGACATGAGTCTAATTGCAATTGTACGGCACTATTCAACCCAATACTACCACTACTACGGGCACGAGTGCCACACCCAGTGTGACACTTCGTACACCAAAGACTCAAACAATAATTGCTACTTTGGCACGGGGGAGATTGGCTTGTGCTTTCCGTTTCCCAGTGTGACTTCCGATGGGTTAGGATGCACCACCCCGTGCGTCATTGATAAATATGCGTACAACTACTGCACCACGGGCTACTGTTTTCCCGTTGTGCCACTCTAAGCTTGGATGCTCAGAATATCTAAGAATGATTAGCAAAGTAATGTGACTTCAACACGATGAAATTGAATTAAGAAATAAAATTGTAATAAACGTTAGGATGAGTCCCTGTCCCAACGACCAGCCTTGTGGAACAACCGACTAGAAAAAGAACTATGTTCCATCTTTTTCCTCTACTCGTTGTTTTGGCAGTTGTGGCTCTTGCCATTCTGAACTACACTGAATATAAGGATATATATAAGGATATTAGAATATAGGATAAAGATTTTTTTTCGTCCACCATATTTCTCGTGAGATTCCAAATCAAGATGTCTGAACTAACACCTAAGTCAAATCTCGTTTTCCTAGATACTTGTCCATGCAACATATTCCAATTCTGATCGACTACACCGGAATACCATAACCGCATTAAGCAAATCAACAATTGACCTCATCAGGCATTTATATCAATAACAGTGAAATTCTGTTTTACGCATTCTGACCCTGCGCACGCACCGATAGTAGTGTAACCATTTTTATATTTATCAGCTGCACCTGCTAATAACTTGTCGGGACCTGATTGTGCAATATCACATCTAAATTTCACACACTTTGGGGCCAATTTATATTACATTAGTAAAACTAATCATTAATAGTTAGCTAAGATTGATAATTAATAAAATGCACTCTGGATGGACTACGTAGTATAACTAATTTTTTTTATAAAACAAAAATGAAATCTACCAAAACGTTGTAATTTGACTCCCCGTAATAGGTTTGATGGATGTGGTCCTCAGAATCCCATCTTCAAAAGACTTTGACACTGTCGCCATCTCTCTTCCATTCTCTCTGACTGTGACTGTCTTTGTCTCCAAAGTCGTCATACTCCCATCTACACCCCTCACTGTCATTTTCTTCACAACACGACGCCTCAATTTATCATTCTCTGGATAGTACACTGGTGGTTTTGGCCAAGCATCCACTGCCTCAATTTGTGTCAAATCCAAATTGAAACCAAACCCGCTTTCACGTTCTGGACAAAATTTCGACAAAACTTTTGACCCAAAAAATTCATCAAAAACGTCGTAAGGATTTCGAAATTTGAATGATGAATTCTTGGGGGGTTCAAAATCAGGGGTGGCGTCGTCGTCGAAATGCGCTGAATCTGAGTTTGAATCAAAATTCGTTTCAGTCGTTTCTTCTTCAGATGAGGGGAAATTAGTGTCAGAAGATTCTTCGGCGCCATGGCCGCCATTCGCGTCATTCGTCGTTGATGACTTTTCGGATGAGGGGCCATTCGTGTTCTCAGTCTCAGACTCTGATGATGACTCTTCAGCTGAACCCCTACTGGCAGTACTGGAGCGACGAGCAGTGTGAGGGGTAGGAGGTCTTGCACTGGCAGTGAAATTATTCCAATAAGGATGTTTTGAAAGGTCATAGTCATGGTCTCGACGACGGAATTTATCTTCTAGGACTTGATAAGCTTCTGATATTCGTTTGAATTTTCTTGTGGCTTCATCTTGGATGTCTGGGTTTTTGTCTGGATGCCAACGCAGGGCAAGGCGACGATAGGCTTGACGAATGTCTAAATTAGATGCATTCCTTGGGATTTCAAGGATTTGGTAGTAGTCCACGAACACCATGGTGGCAGAATCGGTTGTTAATTACAGTATCTATCTGTTAATTCAGAAGGAATATACGTGGTCATTGATTGTCTTACATTCCAGACACAACTAATAATAATATTTACAGTGATTTAGACTAATAAATCTTACGTTTTCTTTGTTCGTCCAATCTTTCATTGATTTATCCGATTCGTAATGTGTAAAACAAAAAATTTGGTCGTGAACGAAATCCCATGCCAACATATACAGTAATAGTTTTGCTCTCAACTAATTGAATTTTAGTACGAATTTATCCCGCAACTAAACTTTCCACTCACTTCCTGGTTTTCTCAACAATCAAAATCAAGGTTCTTGTGTTTATATTTTCTTAGAGATTTTTCACACAAAAAAAAACCCAACACATTCATTTGCATACACTGAACACTCACAAATATTATTTTCTTTCGCTGTACAATGTACACAGTGCCGTGCCGTACTTTTGAAATTTTGATGTAAATAATTTTGGTCAAAATCACAACAATTAAAATAGACTTGGAATGAATAGAAATGGAAGCCAAATTATTTGTGTCTATGACTAATAAAGAATTATTAAGGACTCATAGTATTAGTCTGAGAATAATACATTATGATTCACTTAAAAGTGGGACAGAGTTAGGGAGTGGATTGAAAGTTTCGCAATGTTGTTTAGTTAGCCATGTCTGTACATACACATACATACATTATAAAATATAACAACACACTTTTTTTGGTATGGGAAAATACATGGAGTGAGGAGAGAGTTGTTGTGGGTGATAATTCTAATGTTGAAGGTGAAGGACTTCAATGTTCAATTCAATCTCACTCAAATACCTGTATTCTCTATACATACATTCGTATTTTTTATTCATTCATTCAACTCCAAGTCCAAAAACTAATACCTGTTCTGTCTGCTATACCATACCAACAAGGAATAAGGAAGAAGCAGGTAGGTAAATCTACAGGTTATATAAAATACACTCAGGGTTCGGGTTCGTTGGTTCCATTCCATACACAGTTGCACAGTACATATGTACGTTAACCATTACAAAAAAATTATTTGGGAGTTTAACGTCCGCCTATGCAAAACACAACGACTATGCATACAAATGCAAAAGACAAGTGCAAAATCAGTTGGCTGTATGGAAGCAAAATAACATTATTGGCCATTGCGTTACGCGTGGACACCTTGAAACAGACACTGTATTGTTATATTGTATTGTATGTACATGTACATTGCATATTGCATTTTGCATTGACGAATTCCCCTAAGGACCACATTTGCAAATTTTAGTGCAGATTTAGATTTATTTGAATAATGACCGAACCATCTGACCCTCGCTACTAATTAATTTTGCCCTACCTGTATATATTTTAATTGGCCGAGTCAAATACAAACTGAGCATAAAAATTGAATTAATTTGATTCAACAAAAAAATATTATCAATTTATAATTAGGTAAAATAAAAATATATAGTAAACATAAAAAAATCACTATGTATTTTGATACTTGAACCTCAAATCTCAAGTCTCAACTCATGTGTTGTGTTTAATTTTGGTGGTTTTGGTTCCTTCTGATGTCGATACTTAATATGATATGCGAAATTACTCATTTGGCTCATGTTTGTCTAATACAGGTTTCTTCGCACGGTGAATTTTATACCGTGTAAAGAAACCGTGTTTGTCAGATTCACTTTTATTTCAAAGGTTTTGTGGTCTTTAGCATTTCACATGTGTGCAGTGTATTATGAAAACACGTTAAAAGATAAATAGATGACAGAAATCAACCTCACTGGGATTTCAAATAGAATTTTCAAAATAAATAACAATTACTATGAACAATCAAGTTATAAATACAAAACGTGTGTGCTTTTCATTACAAGTACTATCACATAGGGTAAATTCCTATTAAGTATTCTATATTATTCGTAACACAAGGAATAGAATAGGAACAAATGCATTGCACAAATATTCGGTCCATCCTTAATATCGTTTCAGGTAATTCAATTTTCTTACTCCACTTATTGGGCGAGCGAAGTGAAGCGAACTCGAAGCAACTTCATCTGCAACACTGGATGCCTAACTGGGCTTGTAAATCTAAAAAAAATTATAGCGCGATTCATGGCGTTAATATTATAAAATATTATATTGTGGGAAATTCAGCTCATTCAACAATTAGCGCCTAAAATTGTTGTAAGAAACTAAACTCAAGTTAAGTTGAATAAATATCATTCATCTATTTATGGAGAATATTAAGAGTATTTGATCAAATATTCACGTCCGTATTTTCTTCCATCTCTATGCATTCTTTCAAAAGAGTCAAATCGTTGCGTTGAATTCATTCTCCTATGTCAAAATGCGTATAACCCACGCGGCATAACCTTGCAAATACAGGACTCCAACTTGAATACCCCGTTTAAACCTATAGAGTATACCGTAAAATACCGAATAGAAAGCGGTCTCGAATGCTAACCCGGTCTCGAATAGTGACCGTGTCAAATTCTACATTCTTCCATAACAGCCTATGCATTATCTGTACATTGCCCTGTTACTCGTATATACACCGGGATCTCGAGGCAGCCAGAACAAAGACTAACCCGAGTGCTTATTCGGTTTTTACGGTACTTGAGTAGAATTTGATACTAGTACAAATCCGGCAAATCTCGTTTGCTCAAAACTCTGGTGAAAGGATAAGGAAGTTTGGGCATGGAATAGAGCCGTTCCGTTCGAATCCGGTGGTGTTTGGATATGTTGTAGCCCTTGACCTGCTGAACAACTTTTGTGAAGGAACCAACCTGATCGGAGTTACCGTCTGGCTGCTAAAAAGGCACTTGGGGCATGTGCTATGCCGTTCGCCGTATGGTGAAACCCGCCCGGTGTACTTGATTTGAGTTCAAATATACATAACAAATAACAATTACTGTGAACTGTAAAATTATAAGCAAAATATTTTTTGTTTTTCTCATGTTCTAAATATCACGCAGCAGACCATGAACATATTGCTTCCTATTATGTATTGAATTTGCGGGCCTCACAAAATAAAACATTCCATCTGTTCTTTTTGGAATAAGTAATCCACAAATCAGCAAAAATTCAGCCTAGAGTTTTAGGTGGGTATCTAATACTATTATTGATTTACTCCGATTTAATCCAGGAATATATTCAGACATAATTCAATTTTTTTTTCTAGTTAACTGTTGACTCCAATGCAATCTGGAAATATGGGAAGTTCAATTCTCTTACAATTCCTGCTTTGCATAATGATAATGTCCACGACAGGAGTGTTCACTGGGAAAACCATTCGTCCAGAATATGACCAAGAATGGTGTCTTATGTGCAATGGGACAGGGACAGTTCTCTTACCAGATTGTACAGGAATCAAGGGAGAACAATGGACATTCAAAAGTGATGGAACGATTGTGAATGATTCAAATGGAAAATGTTTGAATAGCCTCGGCGATGGTTACACGAATGATTACATGACATTGTCTAACTGTGATGGGAATAAAAGTCAGAAATGGGAAATAAAAGGATCAGAATTGAAGAATCTAGAAACGGGGACGTGTTTGGGGATGGCTGGTGGCGAACAAAATACTAATATGCAAAAGTGTGGTGCTTCTGGTGACTCAAAATGGCTAATTAAATGAATCGTTAAAACAAAACTAGAATTATTCATGAAAAAAAACTAAAACTAATTAATTGAACAAAGAATATAATAAATCGTATTTCAAATACGGAATTATAGGTCCGGATTTCATATTAATTTTATTATAATCGTAAAGTGTGTAGTTGACATGAATTTTGTTGCATCGATTGATTAGTAAGTGTATAGTTAACCCAGATACCTGAACTTCTACTTATCAATGGCTAGTTTGACATTTAATTTAACACCACATCAAAAACCAGAAATAGGCTCAAAGAAATGTATTCGGAAATATTATCCGACGTTATCGTTATTCTCATATGTGTTGAATTCATCCTCCCAATTTCTGACCAGGCCAACATTCCTCCTGCTAACTCCAACAGTACTCATCCCCATCCCAAGTCTATTTCCTATAGGTTCCTGGATTTTACACAAACAGTCAAAAGTAATTAGCGCTCGAAATTGTAGAAACACTGTAACTACGCTTTTAAGAACGTATTATTGGGGACTCACTCGTATTTCAAGACTGTTAACCGAATTTCGAACTTTAGCTCTGAGGGAGAAATCCGGCCATTCCATTTTCTTTTTCAAGGATTCCCGAATTCTTTTATTTAATAGGATGTAGAATACAGCTATGAGAATCCCCTAATATTTTCATGTGGGAAAAATAAATAAGACGTTGATCACTAATAAATTGATTCGACCGAAGATCACTTGCATACCTGGGATCCCGTCAGAATACAGAATACATATGCAGTCACAATGGACGCAATAGAGTCCGGGATCAGTAAAAAGAAACCGAATACCCAAGCTATCCCAAGAGTGATTGTTAGTCCAAAGAATCCACGAAGTCGAAATCTTTTAATACAATTATATTTTAATATACTTATATTAATTTGTAAACGTGTCTCATTGAAAATCGGATTTACCGAAACTCCTTAGCATTTAGCTCAGTCTTCATTACATTTTTGTGACACTTGTAAGCTGCCCGGACGGCAAGGAATACGGAGACAGTATTTCCCTATGTACAAAATAAGTAGTAGAATTACTTTCTCGAAACCAGCTCAATGGTAATGGTAATTTTATAATTTACCGAAACAATGACGGCAACAGGGGCAAGAAAACTCCAAATATAGTATCCCTCCAACCAGCAACTAAAGAGTGCACTGATTATATAAAACCAGTTATCTTTCAAAAATCGTCATATTTCAATTAGTTTCTTTTTCTCACTAATTAATTCCACCAAATACACGATCATCATTCAAGTGTCCTACGACTGTAGTTAGACACATAATTAAGATTGGTAGTCCAAATGCTGCAATTCTGAATTTCCAGAGGGTATTTGTGCCTGCCGTCACATCGAACACAAAAACAACGTTTTGAAATAAATACAAACCCTCTATTCCCATCCAAAGGAATGCGGTTAAATACATGTATTGGGTTAGAACGGCAACGGCAGTGCAGACACCCTGAAATATACGTGTAAGAAATAATATATATTGCGCAGCCGTGCCGACGATACTTCAGATTTTTCAACCTCTTCTTACTTCTGACAAGGGCAAATAGTTTCTATCCACCAAAACTAACATGAAAGCGTTCGCAAGAAGAAGGCAAATGCACAAATGCTTCAAAATGAACATTCTTGGACTTTGACCTTCTTTCGTAGTGTCCGTCGTAAAAATTGTGATGCAAATTAGCAAACAAATGATGGAGAGTCCGACAAGAACAATCGTCAAGATTTCAAGTGGAAGATCCTTTTCCTGTTTACAATAACACTTCAAATATATTTAAATAAATTAAGAAGTGAAGGAAAATAAGTGGAAAATTTTCTACGTGGTATTCATGGATATCCATCAGAAGTGCAAAATAAGTGAGATGGTCACAATGGCACAATGAAGTTGTCCTTGTAGCATGAACTAATTTGCATCCTTCAGTTGACCAAATACTACATCAGAAAAACAAATTAAAAACGGACAAGATC
>JAQGCB010001707.1:0-13530 GCA_034698835.1 Protaphorura tricampata
GTAATTAATACAATATCATTGCTTGTATTCACAGAAATTCACGAGATGTTTTCCTGTCCCGTGTGCGGATACGTTTATTTGGACAAGACAAAGTTAGAATATCATAAAAAGACGATCCATAGAATCTTTCCGATCAAGAAACTGGAGGGAGTGTCGACTTTGGAACATCCAAAAAATTTCACAGTTTTAGTGTGGAAGATGTTGGGACTAGGTAAGTTCGGAATCAGATAATTTCAAAACCGTTGATTTGTTAAATGGTTGCGTGAGTACGTATGCGTACGGGTTGCCCTATTATTGCGACTTATTATGAAATTACATTATATTACATCTACATCCCACTCGCAAATCCTGTGTAACTATGTAATTATAATTTCGGGATTGTAATTTGACACGTAATTTAATTTGTAATTGAAAAAATTTCAATTGCTTTCAATCTTTTTCCAAGGTACCTTTCAATCTATCTAATTCATACAGTTCTAACAAAATGCGAACCTTAATGAGGATTATTCTGGAATAGGCTCAATATGGAATGCACAGTGTGCTGGCAAGTCGTAAAACTCTCTGATTACAAGAAACACCAAGAAGCGGTCCACCTCAATGATAAAACGTTTGGAGTACCTGAAAAAACGAAGCTTGAACGTATGACCGCAAAAAAGGCTGAGAAAGACCGAGTTGAACCTAAACACACAGCATTGGACAAGACAAATGGACATTCTTCCAATGTCGGAGACCCTCACCTTGGATGGTAGGTAGACTATCCGTAACTAAACTACGAGAAACAATTTGTTTGAACTGTTAGGTGTTAGAGCTAGAGTTAGCAGAGCGCTTTAGTTTCAAGACAAGACGTGCGTTTCCATTTCATTTGAATTTCGTGCAAATGTTGAAGCCAGCTCAACTCCTCATTATGACAGGAAATTTGCACGAAAGTTATTAATTTGTCATGAAAGTAATACGAGGAAAAGAAGAGGAAACGAAGTTGAAATGACGATGAACTCAAAACTATGAAGTGTCCTCTATTTCATGAAATGGACACAAAATTGAAACTCAAAATGCGGCTTTACTTTTATTTTCTAACACTCATTATTGCATTGGTGTTTCACATTTCACTTGCTCTTAACAACTTTATTGTATATCTTGTTTCATTTCAGGAAAACATGCAAAACTTGTGTGCAACGGATAAAATCTACCGAATTCACTGATCATATTCACAGTCATATCCGCTCTGGCGATTCGAAATGTACCATATGCGGCCAGAAGTGTTTGACCACAACAGCTTTAAGGACTCATGTCAACATCATTCATTATGGAATCCAAAATTTCAAGTGTTTCCAATGTGATGCAACATTCGACAAAATGCACGGCTACCGACTACACAAATGCTCTAAAGATAGATCCGCGAAAGTCATTAAAACCGAAAAGCTGTTCAAGTGTAAATCTTGCCCGAAGAAATTTCGGACCTGTTCCAGCAAAGAGCACCATGAGCTTACTCATTACAAAACAAAAGTCGCAGGTGGCAATGTCAAAGCTACCAGGTCCAACACTGAGGCTTCCCAGGAATTTAAAGTTCTTGAGGTGCCAGTACGTAAAAGGAAAATTGCACCGAAACCACTTCCATTCACATGCATTTTCTGCTTCCAACAATTCGAGACCAGGGAAGCCTGCATGGAGCACGAGGATAGTCCAGGTGATTGTTCTAAGCCACCACCGTCTGTACAAAATGTAGCTTCAGTGACGCACGAACTCATTGAAGGAAAGAGGATTACTTGTTATCAAAACGCAAACGTAATCACAGCTCAAGAAGAATAAGAGCTCTTTTGAGATATTAGCTACTCGCACCTTTTTGAATTTTGTATTGGTAGATTGCAGATATTTAATTTCTGACTGTAATCTCTTAGACCAAATGCGTCGAATATAATATAGTACTTAAAGGACTTGATTTAGCTAGGAAGTGTCTGAAGTAAGAAGGCGAGTTAGTAGGGAATATTTTCATTTTTATAAGCTGTGAGCGATTTGGTGAAGGATTTCGGCGGCAGAGTACCAAAACTAATCGATGTTGTTGTGCGTATTTGCTCCGGTTTGGCCACTTAAGCATAATGTCTGCAAGTACGTAAAGTATAGTCTCCAATATTGTATAAACAAGTTTAAAGCATTCCTGAAATGTAAATAGAACATTTCATAAAATTTTAGCATATTATTTCTTGACTCGAAGGATTTGGTTTATACCGTATGAACTGGTATAAACCGTAGTAGCTCACTGACTACGTAACTTTTTGTAAACTTCATTTATTTAAGTATAGCATATAGAAAGAAACGCCTTCTTTAGTTTATAGGAACGCTTTCCCTTCAACCCACCGCGAGTGTT
Organism: Protaphorura tricampata; assembly: GCA_034698835.1. Taxonomy (NCBI): domain Eukaryota; kingdom Metazoa; phylum Arthropoda; class Collembola; order Poduromorpha; family Onychiuridae; genus Protaphorura; species Protaphorura tricampata. The sequence goes on from JAQGCB010001707.1 coordinate 2,363, forward strand.
TTCATAACAGAAATAGGGGATGACAATCAGAATCAGAATTCGAAACTAATCGAAATTTTAAGGAAATTGGAATCTGAATTTAAATTATATGTAATCGGAATCGGAGTTTTCTAGAATTCAAATTGGCGTTTGAATCGGATTAGTCGCAATTCGTAATTTAAATGAAGTAAATTGAATTCTGTTTTGTGTCGTCTTCGGGTTGAATTCAATCCAATCTCTATTTGGAAACTATTCAAACTAATTTAAAGGATTCCTAAATAACGATATTGAAATTAGAAAAAATTGGGGCGCCGAAAAAAAAAGAGTTTTGTCCTTTTTTATGACCAAATTGAGGGGTTGTGTAGTTTGTTTTTCATTTGGGTGGAAACGGATACTTTCACTTTCTGACTTAGTTTGTGTGAAAGTGATACTATTAACTTTGGAGACTTATGTAATTACTCGGAAGTATGTTTTAGTGTTCGAAAGCGAATAGCTCTACTTTGTATTAGTACTGTTGCTTATTTCCATAAGAATATTGGTTTGAATTATATCGTCGTTTAATGAACTAATTGACTGGTATTATTTGTTGCTTCATTTTGTTCAGTTTAAGTAAGCTGGGTATGCTGCCCTTTCTAAATATAATATAAAAATTTTAGTTAGTAGTTAATAATACATGAGTATTAAATGTATAATTTAGGAATAGCAAGGTTGAAAGATATTATATGGAATAGCAGAGGAAAGGTGAAAGCAATATAGTAAAAATAATCTTTCATCTATTGGAGTTGGAATTACAACGTAGATTATTTGACACTTTAAGTGTCTATTATATTACCTTAAGAACAATCTAGCGAATTTATGTCCATTCCATTAGTTACTCCTACGCACCTATTAACATCTGTATGTAAATCGAAATATGATTCTCAAATATAAACTACACTAATCTCATGATTACATGAGTTATCAGTGTATAATCTTTTTCTTGTTTTGAGGAATATTGCTCTTGATTTGTTAATAAAAAAACTTTCAACTTTCAACTTTTGTATTCGCGTCTATTTAACGGTATCACTAAATAAGTGACCATAATGCGATATTGACGGGATCCCATGTTAATATTCGGTGTAAGGGCCAAAAATTCGTCTGGGCTTGAAAAAACGTCGGGTCTTTCCATTACTACGCTTATGGAGAAAGTTGTGAAAGTCTGAAGAAAACCTCTGCCCTGACTGAATTCATAAATACTCGGGGGCTTGATCGGTCAAATACGGTACGAGGTGTTGAAAATCAATAAAATATGACAAATCTCTTTAGTTAGTAGGTATTCAGAGAAAATAAACAATTGGGTTTAATTTTTGTTCTGGTTTTGTGAAATCGAGACTTAAATTGCTCGACTCTATCAGAAAATATTATTAACAAAATGACACTGATATTGCTCAATGCATAAACTTAAGAACACTATGATAGAAGAGTGTGAAAGTAAAATAACGTATATCAAATACATGTGTCTATATGTTGTATATTTTCTAGTAGGGACAAGACTGGAACCACAACTTAATAGCAAAGTAATTTGCAGGCGAATTTGATTGTAGCTCCCAACAACATGAATGTGCCAATGTATCCATATCCACCCTTCATTCTGAAATAAAAAAGAAGGGTTAAATTCTCAATAGGACTTCCAATTTCCAAATATTTCGGTTTTTTACTCAAAATTTACCTCTTGGCTGGATCTCCAGTATAATAACCCTTGGAGTAAGATACTCGTCCAGCCAGCCAAATTAGTCCAGCAATGGCACTGAAAACTGGCATATCCAAACCACCAAAAGCCAGCATGGTTAAAAATTGTGGAATATTTTCAAGGGTGTTCTGATGTGCTCTGAAACGAAATTAAAAACATTTTTTTTTACAAAAATGAGATTCGTTTTAAGATTTCACCATTGTTCTAAAAATTACCTTTGGTAACAATTGAACAGAACATTGTCGACCGAGTACATGGTTGGATACGTGATTTTGTACTGCTTGCGGACTTTTCCAACCTGAATTCACCATAAACCGGAACATTAAAGATATTTCTAAATATAATATTTTATGTACAGGGTAGCCCAAAAGTAACCGGGTTTTCGCACTTCACTTTTCTCCACGCTGTATAGCATTAGGAGTTTGGACTTTAGATAGATACTTTTGAATTTCTTAATTACCTGGAATCCTTGCCAAGCAAGGACGAAGAATGACCCGACGGCAGTTAAGACAACATATCCATAAGATGGGTGGAGTTGAAACGGAACCAGTGACCCACTGGCACCCAGACTAGATCCACCAAGAAATGTTTCGTAGAATCCCATTGTAATTTTCTAATACATAAACAGTATAATTAAAAATTGGTTACGAAATAATATTCAATGAGTTTTTTTTGTATTTTTAATATTTGTCAACGCATCTACCTATACTAATTACTATAATTAATTAATTATTATGTGGTACCACTAAGGATTTTTTGTATTTTTCAAGGAACACATTTCAATTTTAAGATTTGACAGTGAAATCGGACGTCATTGTTTAAACAAAATACTTTATTTCCCCAAGCGTCGGGAAATACATGTAGTGTTTAATTGTTATTTTTTTAGAATTCTGCGTTCCAAGCACCGTATCAGTAATTTATAATACATACGGTAGCATTATCACGTTACAATTTTAATAATCAAAAAATTCTAGTGAGTGTAAGATCAATCTTCCAAGTCTAAAGATTTAGTAGAGTTATTCAAGTGTGTCAAGTGCAAAATAAAATTTTAACAATCGTCAATTTCCATACTCTGCGATTATTTAATTTTCTGTCAAATGTAACATTATTACCACAATTAATTACCGTTTAGTACGATACCTGGTACCCCGTTAAACTTATCTGTGTGACTGTAATTTTGACTTACCGTCAAATAACTTTTTGCGTAAGCCGGAGAAATAATGTGACAATTGAGATCACAAAATGCAAGTGAAAACTAAACGACCTTCACACAAATTGTGTATGCTTTTATACTACACGTATCACCGGCCTGGCCCGGCCTTGCTTTATTTTTGACGTAGCAAAATATTTCAATCCCTCGTGATTTTTGCAAAGCAATCAAAATCCGCAAGTCATTAATGATTTTTTGTTTCAATTTAGTTTCAATATAGAAATTGCACGGCACAAACTTCCCGAAACCACTATTTTGTTATAGTTTTATATTGGTGCATATGAAATTCAAGTTTTGAAGTAGGGTATTGTGTGTGAAGCGTGACCCTGACTCATCATACAGCATAACACAACAAAAACATTACCCGGGACACTTTTTGGGACCGGTTTACTTTGTAACCGGTCTCAAAAAGTGTTGCTATGTCTAGACTTTGTTTTAACTTAATTTTATTTTAATTTTTTCACATTTTTATTTTCAAACTCAAGTGATTGGCATTTTATTAAAAAGTTATTCTCTGTGTTTGGGCTTCGCGTACACACTATTTGCGTGCTCATGTATAACCTTACAAAAATGTACTTCGAGAATTTCAATGGATTTTCTGAACTTCTATATTACAATTTCTTATTGTGAAACCTGGACATTTACATAAAGCATTACACATGGCGAATTTCATTCGAAGTAACAATTATTTTGTAACTATTCGTAAGATTTATATTGAAGTTTCGCCATGTATGTACTTTGTAATGCTTTTGAAAAAATCCAACCAATCCAGGTGACGAGGACGATATAAAATAAGCGTATTCGTGGCTTGAAATACTATCGTCTATCAGGCTTTTTAGAATGCCAAATTCATATTTTGTATTTGTACATACTATCTAACTAGAAATTAAGTTAATTTGGACGACCCAGATTTTCATTTTGACAACAAATTATACAGATATCTAGCCAGTACTAATCGGTGATATAAAACAACATTCTTATTACAAAAACTGCGGGTACGAATTAATGGGGTAACAAACATACACCCTAGAGGTTGTACACAATGACCGGGCTTGTCTATACATTGACCATTGGATTTATTCTACGTGTAATATCAATATCCTTCATTCAACATTGCATTGCTTATGCCGGCCGGGACTTATTATGTAACGTTATCATAAACTTTCGCGTTGGAGCTCGAGTGTATTGTTTATTTAATAGGGATGAGATAATTAAACAACGTGTGTTGTTTTGAGGCCATTCCAGATTGTAATGTAGCATTGAACGAAAGTTTCTGATAGTACATCTGATGATGCGTAGCTCTAAATTAGAGAATGACTTTCAATTACAATTAGACCTGTGCAACTTTTTTCTTAATTTTGGGAGTTCGATATACAGAAACGCTGCTAAAACATGTGCAGTGAGAATTCCACGTTGTTTTTGATCAAAGGTTTTGAGAGCCGACTGAAAACAGGTACAATATGTGTCCGGGCAGGTCGTATTTTTTCCTTGATTCCCCAGACCGGGAGACCAAGCGAACCGAACGAACCAGGAACGAAAACCATGGATGAGATATCACGGGAAAAGTCGTCGATCTCTGTCAACTATCTTCATTGTCCTCTTCGCCCCTTACGCAAATCCGACAGCAATGACTCTTCGTCTACAACATTTTGTTTCAATCAGACGGGAGTCTTAAATCAAAGTTTCATTTAAACAGGCTTCTGAATCTGAACTGCTTGTTCCTACCTACCGGTGTGGTGTCTACACGATTTTCTTACCTGGCCCGTGACCGCGCGTCTACCGATTCCCAGACTATTATTAGCATACATGAGGTATTTCAATATGTTTCGATATCTAAGAATTGCTATATCTCAGACTCGATATACAAAAATTTTAATTTAAAAAAATTATGTACCCTTCTGTCCATTTCAGGGGATATTGTCCGATTTCAATATTTTTAATTGTCCATACCACAAGTCTAAAACACATTGGATTAAGTAGATAATTTGGCATTGATCTGGGTCGGGTGCTCTGTTACTACTCATGCTTAATTCGGAAAACAGTCGTACGCTTTAGTTATTAATAGTCGGAACAAAATGTTTTTGTGAAACGTAGACGGAGAAGAAAAAGATGAGCCAGTGCCAGTACACAGCCAGTACTGGTCACATCACACTTGTCATGCTAATCCAATTCAGAGCCCCCTCTGGCTTCCCTCTCAGTTGATTTAGTAATGTAGATTTCAAATTTTGACTCTGAAATATGGACTTTGGTTCACACCAGGCATCTGTACGAAGAGTGAGTTCTTAATATTATGAGTGACAAATGGTCGTTCATTTGGGACAACAGAACAGGAAAATAAAATGTACAAAATTTTAACATAAGTCTACCAATGTCAAGGCACTGCACGTGCACATTCCGCGTTCGATGGATTGTCATATGTTGTACCTGTAAAAAAAAGTTTGCACGAAACAATATAGCAAAATATTAACAGTTAAATTGACTTTTCTGTTCCATTCTGCTGCAATGTACTATCATCGTAACTAACGCAATAATTACTGCATTGGATTGTTTTTGAAAATTTTCGAAGCAATTCTTTGGCATAAGCATAAAAATAGGAACAAAAGATGGTGAGAATACTACAGAAATTGACAAATTGAAAACCACTTTCTTGTAAGAAAAGTTGTTACAAAGGAATCGGAATGATTAATGGTGACGATGAAAAATCTCCAAAGGCTTCTTTCCACCGTAGGAATCGTTCGATGCAATTTTGAGCAACCCAACGAGCGTATTCACGTGTGCTCAACTTTCTCCTAATTAACACCAATGAATTAGTGGAAACGGGCGCGACGCAGGCACGGCACAACGTTGGATTCTGTGTGCAATCATTTCCTCAAGAAACTCAAATCAATTCCCGAGTTTTTGATTAAGAGGGTATATGTACGGATCTCTGGGTCGGCTGCGGGTCTCAACCTCAACCAACGCGCGGTAATCAAGAAAGTTTGCAGCCTCTTCATTGTACTTTTATTTCTGAAGACGTGTTTGTTGCTGTATTATTTTGACTCTTTGGAAGCTCTTGTGGTAAATTAATGAGAGGCCAATGACCCCAAGCACAGTTTCAAATGTGAGTGCGTACTGCAATTAATTACCTTACTCGAATTGTTTCCAATCAGTTTTAGTTATTTCTGAATAATTCTCTGAATTCCAGACTATTTGTTTTTACAATTCTATTATTTCCGCAATGAAACGTGTCAAGTCCAACGTCTGAAAAGAACAATTGAAAGAAATCGAGTCGGACAACTACTTAAAGTCACTTTTACATACGTATTCTGGAACTGGATGAAAATAGAGAGGGAATGTCGACAAGAGGCGATTGGTCAGGATGGACGACAGTCGACAACCCGCGTTTCTCATAAACCCGAGTTACTAACATACAGTAAGCTAACCCAGGCGTCAAGCACTTCAATTTCATTTCATTTTATCAACTTCCCATCCTTTTATCTTACTTTACTTTACGTTACGTTACTTTACGTTGGCCCTGGATGGAACTTCTACTTCTACTGTCCAATAAGGATAATACGAAAACGAGGAAACTTAGCTGCTCTTTTTCTAAACCCTAAGAAAAACTCTACTCCAGTTCCAGTCCACATTTGTAACTTTTTCTGTGTCTCTCTGAATGGAGTGCGGTTTGGTAGAAAAGACTTTGACATTTCCTCATCTTGATCGTATGACACTTTCTTTTCTCCCTTCTCATCTTTCTCTACTTTCTTTCGCCAAATGCCACTCTTGATTACTTGCCTCACTTTTTCCGGAAATCTACCTCCAGTTTGAGTCCTTGAGTGTTTTTAGTAGCTGTTCTATTTTTTTAGAAATTGGAATTGATTTCTCTAAAATCTATAAGCCGCAACTACTAAAAAAAAGTAGAATGCCTAGTCCAGGAACAGTTCACAAATACTGGATGGATAGTTTAGTCGCCTAATTTCTTTATGTGCCTGTTCATAAATTTTAAGATTCTGTCGATAAGGTCGGCGTGTTCTATCAATGGCGTCGCAGCATAGTCATACTGGTCTTTCCCACCATTTTTTTGAAGTGGGGTTCAATTCCCCGAACTTGCAAGGATATTTTCGAAAACATGACTTGAGTTATTTGCTAAGGGTTTTTTCCTTCTCCATAACTACTCCACTTGTAAAAGATAATCTGAACTCTTCGGAACAAGAGAATTGCAATTGCAAAAGCTCTGATTTTTTTATTATTTCGAGTCATCACACCAGATGCCGCCCTGGACAACTCGTCAACTGGAATTCTTGAGCTGGAGCTCTATATTGTAGTACGTAGTTTGGAGTGAGAGTTGGAATGGAAAAGTCGTCTGGAGAAATGGAGCGTGTAATACGGATTTCCGCATCTGTCTGTGTGACAACAACGTGTTTCACATCAAGATTTATTCCCACACCCTTGTAGCCCAACCTTTCACATCCCATCCCCACTTGGACTTTCACTTTTCGAGACTTGAGATATTCAATTTATGTTCTCATAGTTTACATGGCATCCTATCCCATACGGCTCACGTACGTACGTACGTACGTACGAGTCCATGTAAGTCCTACAAAGTACAACTACACCTTCACTCCCACATTTCATATTGGAATAATATCATGATTTAGTTGTTCCAACATTCTGAAAACTATATACGGTGAAAAAGTGTCATACTAAAAAGTATACCCATTTTTGATTTTGAAGTCAGAATTCCAAAATTCGCCTACCGTAATGGGTGAAAGTAATTTTTTTTGGCCAACTTGCAGCTGCTTTTGTTGTTACAAGTTATCCTATGCATGCCTCATCCCGGAATGCCAGAATGATGAGCTTAGTACAGACCGAGCGATCATCCCGGGTGACGCTACACACAATAAACACACACGGAACATAGACTTTGCATATTTTCAACATTTGAATATGACAGGAAGTTGTTAAATTCATAGTCACATTCTTATATTTGGGATGAAGTCGACTGTACTCGAAAAGGAAAAGAAAGACACTTAAAACTCTGTTAAAAGTCGAAATAATTTTTAGACTATTACACAGCGCTACACAGTGCAGTGGAGACGTGGAGAGGGACATTGCTGGTCCTGTGTTCTGGGAGTAGATAAATTGTGGGTTGTGCAGTGCTGCACAAAAAAGTCGTTTCAATTTGATGATGCAAAGTAAGGAAGAAGTCTCGAAAGTACTTGACTTTCCTTGACATTCTACGTTGAACTTATGTCAAGCACCAGTGCAGTGCGGTGCGGTGCTGGTGCCGCTGTCGTACCAAGTACCAGAGAGAAAAGTACAAACGTCCCCGCCAAGTTGTTACAAAGTTGAGAAAAGAAAGTCGGTTTAAGTCAGTTCAGACTACGAGGACTAAGAAAATTCCTTAATCCATGTCCAGCTATGTAGCATATAGAGCCAGGCGATGCTTCACCTTTCATGTCACTTTCTCTTCACGTTTTGTGGAGTTTTACTCGAGTGTGGGCTCATTATTATTCACTTCCATGAAGATTCAGAATGAGATCATTAAACGCTTACCACAAAGTCAAAAATAAAGACAAAATTAAAAATCAATGAGATTTCGTTTGGAATTTGCCCGGACATTAAGTACGTATGAATTCGTATCTCCACTCGAAGAGGCCATATTGGCATTTGTTTTTGTACGAAAATCTTGAAATCATCGAATTGAATACTCGTGTATCTGAAAACTAGGTCGCACATGCATAATTTGATATTATTTAGTGTATCACCTAAGCTCCGAAGAACCAGAGGGGAAAAAAACAACCAACCAGGTGAAAGTCGACTTTCTTCTTGACGATTTCGTGTGTCCTACATACAGTTTACCTTCGAATTCGACTTGAGACGTCTTAGCCAGCCTAGATTTCCGTCAGTAAGATTTGAACCGAACGCGAACGTAAAAGCATTCATTATGCATTTACTCCCGACTTAAGTTAGTTATTGTGTCTCTCAAGCAATTTCAGAGATTCTTCCAAACGTTCAACTCTGAATTATTCATAAATGACTGACTTGGAGTTATGAGATGACTTTGAATGAATTTGATTCAAAAATTTCTTGTTTTGCATTCTCGATCTACATACAATACTTCTCTATTATTCTAATCCGATTCTGTTCTGGATTATTTCAAAAAATGATTCCGTACAAGATTAAGTATTAATTTTGCAGAACAATTCGCAGACATGTCTAGAAAAATTCGATCCAAACATATTTAGCAATTGGTTGACTTCCTGAACTGTTGTTCCAAAATTATTTTGGCTAGTTTGTTTTGTATAGGTTAGATAATGGTGTCGGCGCAGGTGACAATTAAAAAAATTGGAAAACCCAAACATTTTGTAACACTTGTATGTAATGCAGATGGCTACGCTTATAATTTGCCATCAGATTCTCAAGACTCACATGAATTCTTTCCCAACCTCAAAAATTCGCACAAATTCTTTCTTTTGTGAAAAATACTTAACCCGAGGCCTTGTTCTTTTAGTCCCAATAGTCCCTTTTAGACTTACTTCCTTGTGTTACTGTCATAAATAGACAAGACATGCTCAACACACCGCCATGCCATGCGCCACCGGTGAATCCAAAGAAGAATTCAAGTCACCACCAGGTCTTTTTTAATATTCTAAGCCTTGCTTGAGTCCTATTAGGAACAGCACCCACGACATGTATGCAATGTAGAATGAATGAATGTAGAGCAAAGACACAAACAAATGCTTAGAATTCAAATCTCGACTATTTGCATCAACATTGCATTCCATTTTGCATTAGGATCCACAAAAATGGTTTAACGTGCGTTACCTTACATACATCCTCGCTTCTTTTGCTATATTTCCTCAGTAGTCGTCAGGTTGGGCGTGTTCATTCGTTAGCAGGGTGGTTCATCACTTTTTGGCGGAATTGCAGGACGATTCGTGTCTACAATAGGGTGGTGCATATTTTTAAAATTGCTACGTTTGTAATACTAAACATTTCGGTCTTGAACGGTCGCGTGGAATATAAGATGGTCAAAGAGATGTCAATTAATGTAATTTTAAAACAGGACATAAGCTTCACAGTGCCACCCTGAAATTTATCAGCACATTTAGATAATATTACTAAAAAGCATGGACTACTACATTGTATGCCCTTTTCAAGATACATATCAAACTGTGCACATTTTTGAAACACACGGAGCTGGTAGTATAGTAGTAGGGGATGGATTTGGGCATAGAAATGACGAAGAAAATAGACCGGCTGGTGCTAAAAGACCACTTCCTACAATTCCTACATACTTCCTGCTGAGGAAAAACGTGAAGTGAAAGAGTGAAATGGTCGTTTTCACCCTTCAAATTGAAACATCAGTCCATCCGACTCCATTCCATACATAACATCCACATCCACATCCCATGCATGTGGAAACATGATGATGCATTGCATCGTTTTGAGACATTCAAACCCTTTCTACTCATAATTTCTGTTTATGTGAGTTTCCGATATCCTATTTCCACGATTTTTCAACCCTGCACTGCACTGCACCTGTGTCCCACCCTTCGTTCCTCAGAAAAAAAATTTATTTGTTTTATTCTATCTCAACATTCGTCCGAGTCCAGTTCAGTAACAGTCTCGTCCTTTATGGACGAATCGCAAATCGCACACAACTCGTGCCAAGAATAAGAAAACAGAAAGAAAACAGATTACAGTAATCTAAAATACTACCGACTGGGTGTAACTACATGCTACAGGGTGGTTCATCTGTACAAGGGGAAACTACTATCAGAAAATGCTGAGCCTCATAAATATGTGGAAGCTTATGAACCACCCTACGGTTACGGCTACGACGGCTTCTTTATGTATTTGGACTTATGTACGTACCCGCTGGACAATTTTCATTCCAGGATCCAACATATTTGGGCTTGGGTTTTTATCAGAGAATGACTTTTAAGACTGTGAGGTCATTGGGAGAAGTTAGGTGGAATAAAATTGTCAAAAAACGGTGGACGGACACAATCAGAGAAGTCAATCGAGTCTAATTTTGAGACGACGGACTTTTTTCCTTTCATGTCTTCTTCGTCAGGAGTAGCAGCCAACAGGGCATGGGAGGGATATGGCCAGGCCAGGGCCAAGCGATTCCCGGGAGTTGTCAGAGAATGGAATGAGACAACGGAATGCAAGCAGGAAATGTCTGCCTGGTTGAATTGAACAAAATCGGATTGGAACACAACTCTCAGTTTGGTTCTACTTCTTTATATATATATATATATT
>JAQGCB010001708.1:0-13526 GCA_034698835.1 Protaphorura tricampata
GTTTAAGATTTTTACAAAGGAGTATTAACACTGGTCTTTGGTCTCCGTGAGTCAAAGGCGGCCGTGAACTCTCCTTAATTGATTTCTAGCTACCTTCACATGCGAAAAATCTGGGCGAATTTATACTGCTAAAAATAGACTTCACAGTAGAATAATAAGATGGAAATCTTCCAGTCCGTAAATTACGAGTTCGCATAAATAATAACTCATTATTTCGCTCGATACTTAATAGTGATTGGTTTGCTTTTGCATTGTAATTTGACCATTTGAATAATTCTAGGACTGACTGCATGTAGTAAGTAATTACTCCACACTCAACCTAAAATTAAGTATGTCCAATTTTAAAACACTTTGACTCAATGCCAAGACTATAATTTTATACCTAGTGGAAAATCCATTATTACAAAAGCACCAAGAGTTCATTTAAAGGAAGGCTGGTTATTCCATTACAAATTACAATGTGTAATAATGTCACAAATTGTATTGCTCTGCTCCGTCCCATCGCATAACGCATATATAGGGTTTCCTCGAAAATAACTAGCATAAATAATCTATACCGGTTCAGGCAAGACACGAACGAGAAGGATATTAGTGGATTAGCCATTCGGACGATGAGTCCTGTACATAGGGTTGGGATGGAAATGGTTCACTTTCTATCAAAGTGTTCATCAAAATGCGTATTGGATCTGCAAAAATTATTCGGGCTTAACTCGTTGAACCTTTTTCTATGAAATTACGGAAAATCGCAGGAATTCTTTATACTGCACGGCTTTGACAGTTGTGTTTGTGTCGAAGCGATGCGATGAGTCAAAAATGCCTAAATTATTTTTTTGACATTTCTACGAAGCGAAAGTGTTACACTACCTAATCGCCTTAACCCCTTAGTCATAATATGAATGGGTTAAGGGTTTGTGAATTATAATCCAACGTGATTAGTGAGTAATTGCCCGAGTCCTAACGTAACGAAGACGTTAACAACTAATATCGAAATGGTAATGTATTTTCCTGGAAATAATTTGATGGTTTCATTTTCATCACCAAGTCATCATAGGCAAGCAATGACCCGATTAAATATTAACCACAAAACAGTCACAAAATGCAATTCCAATGCAACGTCGACGACACCACAAAAACCTTGATTTTTTATTGTGGTTTGTGATTCAATTCTAATTCCAGCTTTTCTCATACGAAAAGTAAATGCAGATAAATGTCAGGCTGCAATAAACAGCAACAGTTGCAACAGATGCTCATTCCTTGAATCATGCGAATTTTCATAATACTTCAAAAAAGTGTGCACAATTCACGCATATGCTAGTCTGTTAGTTGATTGCTCAATAAAAACTCTAATTCGAGATACACAATAGAAAAGGTCAAAAGAGTACGATGATTTTAAATGGATAGAATCTACAATTACAAGATTGGCTGTGCATACGCATTCAGTTTGAGTGCTACGATAAACTATGTATATAAAATTCTAACTGTACTTTCAAGTGAAAGTTTGGTAGTATAATTTTATACTATTCATGTAATGCAGGCTCACGCATACAAAAATACTCAAAGTCGGTAGAGGTAAAAACAGGTAGAGTGAATCGTGACCCTTAAAATATGGCTGATTCCTCCACGTGCTATAGTTCGTATTTAGTATAACATAATACCAAGGCTGCTAGCATGTCTAATGCACTTACTAAATATTGGACATGTCTCTCATCAATTTCGGGAGTACAAATTCACACATGAAAATAAGTTGTGAATTGGCTAAACAGTAATTTCTCACTACCTAATCGTCCGACTGATTAATTCGTCTGACAAAATGACAAATGAAAGTGAATTTGCGGAAAAGCCCGAAAATATTATAAATTAAACTCTTTAAATGATTTCTATAAACAAACACACGTACGCGGCTGACGAGACAAGAATAGCGATAGCAAAATGAAATTACTTGTGACCGAATAACCCAGCTCTCAGTGAAAATCTGATTTCAAAAACCAAAAATTCTGTAAAGTTGTACAGTTCCACGAAACTCGATAATAAAAAAATTATTCTCCATCATCTCATCCTCTCATCTAACATTAATGAATCTCAATATTTGTGCGTTTATACACTTGCTTTGCTTTGACCGTCTGACCTCAGATTTGACCTTTTGTTAATGCAGACCTAGACCTTCACCTTGGATGGGATATAGAAAGAGAATAAAGGAAAAACAGAAATAACTCGATATGACTTACGCCAACTGGCACCAGATCTCCCAAGAAATTCCCCGGTCTCGGAGTTCCACAGAAATTCCTTAAACCCCCCGCTGTCCCCGGCCTTCTTCACGGGAGAATAGTGATTGCTCTTTCCCTTTCCGTCCGACATTTCTCTGTAAATGAATGAAACAACAAATCAATTACAAACTAATCTCTCTAAAGTACGAAAATTTGAGGTTTTACTTTATGGAAGTAGCTGAACTGAAATAGTACCAGCGAACTCAAAAATTACTAAGATTTTGATCTACTGCTAACTGCTGTACTGCTGGTTGGAAAACGGATAAAGCAAAAATATACAGATTATATTGGGCTCTAAACTGAACAGTGAACAGCCAGCAAAAATTAGACAGGATTGGATTTCAGAATTCCGATTGATACATTTTCGGCTATTTATCCGTCAGTAATTTTTAGAATTCCGATGTTCCGAACTGATACAGATCTTATATTTTATACTTTCCTTCATGCTGTACGCATAAGCACTTTTATAATACATATAATACGTACGAATACTGAAAAGAACCGAAATCGATGGATCATCTAATTAAATTAACCTAGTCGATATAATCTTGTACAGTCTATTGATTGGATAAAATCGAATAGATCCCGAATTCGGATCGATACACGTTACATGTACATCCTACCCTACCCGCCCGTCATACGATACACCATACAAAAATACAAATTCTAATTCCAATATCCCAAAACTATTTTGCTTTTCTTGACTTTGACAACTCAAGTTACACTTTCCAATTAATTAAATACAAAATACACACATAAAATTTTAAATCCTTCCCTAATTTTTCTACTAAACTTACTTACCAAAATTTTTTGTTCTAAATTTTTTTTCAAAGTGTTGAGTTGTTGAATCTGAATCACTACCGCACCCGAACTCGCACGAAAGAAGACAGACAGAACAGAAAGACAGGGAGGGAGTGAGCTTGAGCCGTAGGTCGTTCGCGGATGGATCGAATCCAAAGGAAAGGACTCCAAGAAACAGCACAGAAAACTCACAACAGAAATGAAATGGGCGGGTCAAAAAAAAAATTCCACATCCATCCATGCGCCGCTGCCGCTGGTCGGTCTCAAAATCCCAGAATGCCAGAAACTGCCGAAACAAGGTTTTTCCGGACTACGCCAGTCCACTCCAAAATAACGCACGGAAATTGGAGAAAGTCATTAACAGGTGTGTCAGGCGAGCCAGGTGAGTTCCGTTCCGTCCGCGTCCGGTTTTGGCTGCTCTGGCGCTGCGGCTGGCGATGGCGCGCCGCGCGTGGGTATAGCGCAGATAGCAGCGAAAATCTATGATTTCACTTGGAATGGAAGGAAATGAATTCTAGGAATTGCGCGTATTTTTTAATCTCACTTTTCAATTTCAAAATCAAAATATTGATGAAGAAAGTGAACAGCCGAAATAAAGAAAGAATTTTCGATTTTGTTTTTAATTGATTTTTCAGTGCAATTTAATTTTAATTGCAATTGCAGCTTCTTTTTTAAGAAACTGCCAGACAGAATGGTTTACCTTCATTTTCCGTCAAATTTGACGGACGAGGAAATTATGCTTCAGAATAAATACGCAAAACTTCGGAAGAAGGTAAAATTTACTAACTACAAAAGAAACGTAAAATTTTAATTACCTACAAACTAAGAACATTATGAATGGGTGAATGGCTATGGGTATATGGGTAATTTGGTAATTTGGTACTGCTCATGATAATAATTAAATTAGGTCAGAGATTAAATTAGGTCAGGTAGAAATTACACTGGTCATAGGTAGAAATTACACTGTCATTGTAAAATGTAGAATGCTTTGTTGAATTTACTACACAGTCTACAGTCAGTTCAGTCAGTTGAAGCGAGCGAAGCCACCAAGTTTACCAAGATTATCAAAATTAACTTGATTTTAATCTAAAGAAAATAGGATCTTTCGCATTATTTAGAATTTTATCATTACAGAGTCTCTTGTGATTCACTTGAGAACTTACGCGACGAAACTGAACCGACGGCTGTTTTCTCTTACAGCTGAAACTGAAAAAACTGAAAATACTTGTTGTATCTTCATTTTTCACGAGAAAAGAACAGAAATGTTGTTGATCCATGTTCAAACAATGAAAATGACAGTTTGATTATTTGTTAACAGAAAAAAGCTCTTCAGGACTTCCAATCACCGAAACCTGAGCCAGAGAAAATTAATCCACTAAAACGTGCTCTGGAGCCAAAGGATGCCAAGGAACTTGCCAAGAAATTAGTCCTCTCTGGTAAAATCTCTGTTCCAATCAAACCCTCAGCCAATAAAACCCTTTTCAAGAGACCACTTGGCTTGGAGAGAAAATTAAATGAAGGACGATCTCCAGGTACTAATAATTTAATAATAATTAGGTTTAATAATATTTCATTTTCCAGTGAAACATATTTTTTGCGACCATCTGATTTCTACCAATAAATAAATAAACGTTAATTAACTTAACTAGGACCTGGCGGTTTTTCTCCAGCCCCAGGAGATTCACCTTCCGGAGGAATGACACCTTTTCCAGGCTCATCATCTCCAGCACCATCATTTCACTTTGAACCATTTACCCCTTCAACCCCAACTGAGCCTACACCCGGAACTAGCAGTTCTTTTGGTAGTAACAAGAGCCCATTTGGTGGTGGAGGAAATTTTAGATTTAGTAGTCCAATTCCTAGGACAAAGAAATTTACAACAGCCGCCATTATACCACCGTATAATTTTAAAGAACCTGGAACTGGTAAGATTGTATTTTTTCAATTTAAGAATCTATTTTTACACAGCTGACTGATTAATAATTTATTTATAAATTTAGGAGTCATTAAAGAATTTCCAGTCACAATCAAAAAGGAATTTGGTGGTGGTAGTGGGTCTGGAGGTCCTAAACAAGGACACACGATACACATACGTGGAAAGGGTCCTGCGACATTAACTGAAACAATATGTCGTGAAGTATTTGGGAAAATCGGGTCGATTGTGAATGTAACAATGGAAATGGAACGGTCTTGTGCGTTCGTAACGTTTCAAAAGATTGAAATGGCTGAGAGAGCTATTCAAGAGGTAAGAGTTTCCTCACTTGAACAAACAAAATACAATTCTACAGTTTAAAATTCAGACTTAGACAGCTTAGAAAAGCTAACGTTTTACATGTTTTTCAGTAGGTAGTTTATCTAAAACATGATTTATGACGTTTTATTCCAATGACAGGTTATTTAACTTTATCAAAATCTGATTAGTAGAGTTTGTCTACTAGATTTAACGAATTATTTCACAAATAAGATCTCGAAATCACTCATTTACCAATAATGTGCAATGCACTTAATTCAGGCACACGTTCAAGGACTCATTCCTATTTTTAAAGTGTGATCTTAAATTTTCTATCAATGTTCCTGTCCGGGTTTATGCCGAGATTCAAGAATGAATCTGTCAAATCAATCAATCAAGATGATGAAGGACGAAGATGAACTATATTACTGTTTGCTGTCCAAGCAGCGTTCCTTGCAAGTGTTAAAGGACGTTGTGATCACTCAATTTTGTTTGTTTCAGGTTAATGGAATCACTGAAAGTGATGTTCTACTGGAAGTTTCTTTTGCAAGACGACAACCTTCAGTGACTGAGCTGATCAATGATGCTTCAGCGTCGGCTACTTGGACGGCCCTAGCGACAAGTAAATCCCAAAAAGGAACACATCAAGATAAAAGGGTAGTGGTAGCGTACGATGACATTTAAATTGAAATTGGAATGGAGCAATTGAGTCCATTTTAATTTCAATTAAAATTAGTCTCTCACCCTTGGTTCAACGATACACCGAAGCCTCGACTTATTTTAACGTTGGTTGGGGCAGGTTTAATTTTTCTGGCACTGGCCAGTGTTCGAACTGGAATATTCGGGCGTAGCAAATCATGGCTAATAGTAGATTCTGTAGTATTTCGACGCGTTTTCACTCCTATTTTGTCAGCTAACGAAAGAATGATCTGTTCCTTTCGTTTCCTTCTGTTCTGAATTTCTTAAGAATGTTTCCATTACATTCATGGAATTATATCTTTAAGATCAGAAAATCATTTTTTAATTAAACCTGGCACTGGCAACCGGCCTGGCAAAACTGGCAATACTGGCATGATACGAAGGTCCGGCTTGTTCAAAACAGTTTTTTAATATTCCAAAACGGAAGTAGATAATCGCTAAGATTATGGATAATTTTAAGGTTCTTTAAAACTTTGTGTAGTACTTACATTACTCCCACGGAATTGCAGTATTCCTCTAATTTATGTTAGGACAGACTCAAGGTGCTTTGTTAGATTTCGAGGTTTCGGTGTATGACCGAACCATTCGTACCCACCTAATTCTTACAAACATTTAATGTAGTAGTAAATGTAAAACACAACTTTTTAATTTAATTTATAATGTAAACGTTTTATTAATTTAGAATCCTCAACATGGATGAACAATTGATATAGGTAGAACAAGTGTAAAAAATGTTACTTAATTTAATTATAATTAAGAAAAAATTCCTGGACGAATTAATTAAGGCTGAATCTTTTTGTAAAAAAAATAAAATAGCAATTAATGGACATGGCTAATTTGGATTTTGATTACTCGGCCAGTTCTTCTCTTTGTAAGCATTCACGAGTGTAGCAATACAATTTTTCACTTCAACAGATGCAGTATCAAAATTTGAGTTTGGGAAGTGTTGTGCTTGTGCCATTGCGACTGTTGAATGTACGACTACTTGCGATTGGGGTTGATTCTGATTCACGGGTGTCGTTCGTTGAATTGGAGGAATGATTTTGCTCGATTTACTATGACCGTGACCGTGGCTTTTGGATTTTATTTTCGTCACGGTGGTCACAGTCTCAATTTCTGGTTGGGGCTTGGACGGTTGTGGTTCTCGTGCTTCTGCTTCAAAGTTAGAATTTGAAACATCTAAGACTCGACTCCCACTCTCAAAGGACTGGAGTTGACGGGAAACCTGGAAAAATTGGACAGTGAGTTCCCAAGTTAGTTAGAATCGTCGAGTATCCTAAGATCAGTTAAGATAAATTCTGAGAAATCTTCAGTAAAATATTAATTGATAACTTACGGCTCCAATCAATCTCCCTTTGTCTAGATTTTCTCGCTTTAGATTTGCAACTTCAGATTCGTACTTCTTTTTTAGAGATTCATATTCGATTTGGAATTTCAACTCCGCATCTGCAATCCGAGCGTTGGTAGCTCTCTCCAAGTTTGATAATTGCTTTGCATGGACATTTTGCATCTCCTTTTCAGCGTTGAGCACTTTTACTGACACATCTTCCAGTTTTTCGTGAAGTTTATCATTGTAGTATTTGTGTAGATTTTCTGCTTCCTCGTTGAGTCTTGCCTTCATGGTGGCTTCTAAGAGTTCCTAACAAATTGACCTTGTTACCCGACTGCACTAGAACATGACTAAAAAGTAGTGCTAACATAAAGTGTACTATTTTTTCTACTTTTAGAGTAACACGGCGTGTTCTGTGCTAATTGTGCTTAAGCATTTGTACAAGAAATAAGGCATACAAACACATTATAAATCCGCACAGGTAGAACTCTACAGAATTTTGGTAAAACTCTGAGTACACGACAGTACCCGTTCCAGGTTCCACTTGTGGGGATTTTAAAATTAAGAAACGCATAAAAATAGAACAAAAAAAAATTAAGCAAGAGATGAATTTTTTGCTGCTAAGAACGTTGTTAAATCAGAGCTTAAGGTCTTGAAGTCGATAGCTCGTGATTTGAAAGACTAACAGGCAAAACAGATCAGGTCCGACTTAGGTAATCGAATTTTGTATCACAGTTAAATAGTAATCACAGTCTACTAGGGTTATATCCTTGCCTTTTGTGCTTTTTCAGTCTTCAGATTCTCGGTTGCATCTTTGAGTTCGGATTCTAGAGTTCCCTTGTCGTTCTCTAATTCTGACACACTTCCTCGTAGTTTTTCATTCTCCGTTGTCAAATTCCCGAGTATTTTGTCGGTACAACCGGATTGTTTTTTAGCTGCTTCTAAACTCAATTTAGTTTCGTCTAGATTTTCTTGACATTCTCTCAAGGCTCTCATGGTTGACTCCTTCTCGGCCTGAAAGAAAATTTAAAATTCAAATTTTTAAAATCACAAAAATACAAAAGTATAATTTGAAATTCAAATTGGTTTTGGTTGTATTCCAAACAAGCTGAACAGGAATGGATTTCTGAAAAACCTCGAATTCGAATTTGATAATATGAACACACCTTTCCCTCCTCCAGTTGTTTCATTAATTTTGCAACTTGGTCTTCTAATTTAGTCTTCTGAAGAGTTGCAGTGGCCTGATTATCTAGCATTTCTTTTACGAGTCCTTCATTTTTGGCTTTAAATTCTTCGGTCACTGAAACTGCTTTCCCCATTTCTGACTCGTATTCTCCCAGCCTAGATTTCCGGCTCTGCAGCTCACTTTTTAATTCCTGTTTAATGGGGTAAAAATGTAAAATTAAAATTAAGTAGGTAATCACGTTTATATGTCATGTCCGAATAAAATTATACCTTTTGTTCTGCTTCAAGATCTGCAATTGTTTTTTTGCACTTGACTTCATGACTCTTCCATTTCCTAACAAGTGCTTCCCATAAATTTGTGGATTTTGTGACTGCCGCTTCCTTACTTTTTAGTAGACCCTCTAACACTGCAATTCTTTCCCTTTGTTCTAACAGTTCCTTCTGAACTTGAAGAATTTCTTTCTCACATTGTTGCCTTTTGTATTTTTCCTCATGAAATTTGTCCACGTATTCACTGGCCCCTGCTTTGGCCCAATCAGTTATTTGTAGTTGTTGCAAGGCGGAAGTGAGTTCTTCCGGAGCTTCCGAATCATCAAACAAAAGTCCGGGTGCTGGAAACTCACTTATTTCACTCAAAATATCATCCAAGTCAGATTCTTCTAATTGGGCCTCGCGTAAAATAGCTGAAAGTTCTAACGAGTCCAGATCCGATGGGTCGAAGTCATCACCAAGATCAATTTTACTATTCCTTTTTTGCCTTGGACTTTTACCCTTTCCGGATGACCTCGATTGACCTCTTTGCATTTGCTTCCCACCACGTCTTGCGAGTCGTTGGACCTTTGATGCAATCTGGGCAGTTCGTTTAACAACGGGATTTGTTACTGTCTTCGGAGATTTTGGAGAATCTAAAGCACTAGAACTCTCTGAAGTCCTTATGTTCGGGTTAAAAGCATCTGGTAATTCTTGTGTGGATTGGAAGGACACATTCTGCAGTGGCGAAAATCCTTCCATTGGTAAATCTATCAGAAAAAAAAGAAAATGAAATATTAAAAAACTGATTATATTCTCTTTCTGTTTCAACCATGATAGCAGTTTTCTAATATTTTAAAACAAGAAACAAAAGTGTATGTATTTTGTATTGTACTACCTTGTGCTCTCATCCTTGACCGCATGTCAGCTTCCATGTGTTGCTTTGTCTCCTGGATGTCATTCCAGAGTTTATCCAAGGCGGCTAAATTATTCTTCCTTGAGTCTTGGACCGGTCCAGCTACAAATGATGTGCCAGGCGAATTTGGTGAATTCAAATCCATTGATTTATTCTTGTTTCGACTTCGGGGTCGTCTGGGAAGACATCTAGAAATATCACCAGTGAATTGCATGTCCAGGACAGATTTCGAATCAGAGGAGTTCACACCAGCCTCGGACTCACAAAAATCTCCATCTCCACATACAAAGTTGTGACCTTTGACGCAAGGTTTCTCAACAACTTCAGTTTGACTAGATCCTGGAGCGTTACTTCCATTAGATTTCTCATCATCACCTTCCGTTTCTGGTTTAAATAGTTTTCTTTTAACAGGCGGTTTTCGTTTAACAAAGTTGTCATCATTGTCTGTGTCTCCAGGTGTAGAAGAAGCGGAAGCGATAGCTGGAATAATTTGCGAATCCAAATCCCGTTCCGCATCTTCAGCATACATTTGTCGAACTTCTTCTGTAATTTCAGCACTCGTCAAATTCCTTGGCGGTTTTTCCTCCAGAGGTGGTTTGTACCCACCCGGTGTTCTAAAATTAGGTGCTCGACACATGAGTTGATCTGAATTTTCAGTTCCAGGAAGAATTCTCCATCCAGAAGTTTTGGAGTTGTTCATAACATTGAGTCCGTGGAGTCCAGGGTAAACACGAACACCGTAATTTGGTACATTGTGATTGTGAACAACAGATCCGGATGCTCGTGGCGATGGTTGGAATGATTCACCGTCATTAAAATTTTGAACAACTGACCTGAAGGATTCTTGGTCTTTTATATTTTGAACAGCAGCCCGGAAAGATTCTTGATCTCTAACGTTATGAATAACTGCACGAAATGATTCTTCATCTTTAACAGGTTCACTCCAATAATATTCTTCAGAGGATCGACCATTTCTATTCTTGTTTGGAATCTCCGTAACCATTTCCCCACCAAAATCAACATTCGAATGACCAAATCGAACGGTTTTGCTTTTGGGTTTTATTTTCACAATTCCATCGTTCCCTGGGGAAATTGGGGTTTTAGTCAATTCTGAATCAGGTACTGGTTCTCCAACTTTTCGTGTAGCAGCTGAATTGTCTAGATCAAGTGGTGGGACATTTCCTCCAGTTACTGTGGAATAAGTGCTTGGTTCATAAGCTGTAATACTCTCTGTGCTTGCAGTTGACCCATCACTAACTTCTCCATCATCCTCAGCTTTGACATCGTCTGTTCCACAAGGAATGAGTTCATCATCTTGTTCTCTGTCCGAGTCAGAAGACCACTCGGAAATACCGCTCAGAACTAGTTCGCCTTTTGAGTTGAAAAAATCAGACGTATTCAAGGGATCATCTGGGGGCGGAGAACCGGAATCAATTGAACTTAATTGTTCAGACATTTCTGCGAGAGAAAGACCTCGAAAGTTAAGGGGCTCGAGGTCAAGGTCAGAGTCAGAAGGTTTCTGTGAATCTGAATGTTGGCCATTCACATTTTCAACTGATTTTCTGGAATGCGCCTTAGCCTTAGCTGGAGGTGACTTGGAATCCGACATTGTTTTTTCGTCAACTGGTTCTTCGTTTCGAGTGCATTAACAGAAATCAAGTTCAGTCCAATCCAAGGAAAGTTGACGTACCTAAGCAAGAGAGTGTAAATAAGGATTTCAGTACCGTTAGAATAATACACACTTGAACTTGAATCGCACCTTACAAACTGAACAAAAAAATAAACTAATGAAAAGCAAGGCAATAAATAGTCTAGACTTTTTTCAGTTTTAGATGGTTTCAACTTCAACCCAATTTTAAAAAACAAATGATGACTTAACTTACAAATTTTTGAAATTATTCGGAATTTTGATTTTTGAGTCAATCGGGTACGTAATATGCAATCTCTCTGTATATCCATCCAGGTACGTACGTACGGTTTCTCTTACGGTTTCGGTTTCTGACGTTTTTAACAAATTCCACTCTAACGAATTTCAACTCTTAAATTTTAACAACTGAAAAAATCTGAAAACTTTTTTTATTGACTTTTTGAGACAACTTTTGACTTTCTTATTCTTCTTCGTCTCAATGAAATGCCAAAAAATTTATATTCAGAGGGAAAACGCGCCGGGAGAACAATACACTGGAAAGCTGATTGAGTGGCAAGTCGACTTGCCCCATTTACACACCGGGTGGTTCATAACCTATGGTTCGGTCAACGGAAGAAAAATGAGATGTATATTTTGATTTTGTAGACAAATTATTGTGATTGAGAAAATTCCAGAACTAGGTATTGATAAGGGGTACAGGGGCAGTTGGTAGTTGGCAGTGGAGTATGGTGTACGGTATAATACACAATTCTTTAGGTAAAACTAAAATTAACACAGATTTATGAATTCGATGGGAGGATAATGAGTGATTTTGTGATTGTCAAATTGTGCCAAATTAAAACGGAGAGTCAGATTTCCAATCAATTTTTCAACACAAATTCTGAGCGGACCATCTGCAATTTTTTTCTACAACATCAAAGATACGCGTAATTGAAGTTAAGTTGAGAGGTGTTTTTTGGAAATTATTCAAAGTTAATGTACATTGTGCATGCAGTTAGTTGTCTTGTGGTCTTGTCTTGAGAGAAATAAAGTGTTCTATCTCTATGGAAATGCTTCCAGTTCCAATTCCAATTCAGATTCACATTCGCATTTCATTTTATTAAAGTGTCAACCAATTCAACAGGATAAATGAAAATTCAATTACTAATCAAGTTAGGTTAATACTTTGCTTGAGGTAAGTGTCAATTACCTTCATCAGTAATAAAAGTTTGTGCAAGTTCATCATTATCATTCATTTATTTTTGGGTTACGTTTATACAATTCGGGCATTTAAGTCAGAGTTCGTTTAACATTAGATGATCAACGGGACTAGAAAACGATGGTCACTAGAAAAGAGAATGAGTGCTTTCTAACACCTACACATGACTGTCATACATTCAAAAATTAACTTTAATATTTGGTGTTTTGCTTAAGGCGTACAATTTTGATCGATTTATTGACTGTGTTTGAGCTAAGCTAAAGGCTCCTTGTAGTTAGTACTTGTAGTATCAAAACAGCCACAATATCGAAGGCATCACTACTAGCACTTAAATGCAACTACCGTAAAATACCGAATAAGAACCCGGGTTACTATTTGTTCAGGCATGGTCACAGGTCACAGACTTTCACTACTTTCTCCATATAGGGAGATAGGTGGAGATAGACCCGGTTTGTATTCGAGCCCGGGTTACTAATTCGGGACTGGCTGTTATTCAGTATTTTAAAGTTCTAAAAGTAAAGCGTGTTTCTGTGTCCTAACCATGATCTCAAAGTCAAAATGAGAAGAATTTTTATGAATCTTACAACACAATAATGGTACTAAATATAAATAAATATCGTTAACAGCAAATGAAAGGAACCACGAGACGAGCTCCGAATTCCGAAGTTCTCCACTTCATGTATTCGGGAGGTGATTATTTTATTAGGTCATGTTTTTCAATGCTTTAAGTAGTTGAATGAATATAATAATTTAATGGTCGTCAGTAATGTATTGGTACGAATATATGGGAAAAATATACCTTAATTACTTAAATGAACAATGCGAATGGGTTGTCCTGTGTGGTAATCCTTCTTATCGTGAAAGACTTGTCGTCAGGGATGCGATGGCTGAGCTATTATTTTGTCCATACAGTGGACTCTCTATATATCAAACTCGTAAAATGCACCAAAATGTGTCCAATAAAGAGAAAGTTTAATATACAGAAAGTGGAATAACAAAGAATTGA
>JAQGCB010001709.1:0-13520 GCA_034698835.1 Protaphorura tricampata
AATTTGATCGAGTTCAGATTGAGCGGCCAAGTAACTAAAAAAAAGTTTGTGGTTTTTAAATTTATTTCCGGATAGTTTTTAAAAATGTATTGAATATTTTACCGATTTCTTTTTGGTTCCACTGTTTTGAAAACTTTTGCATACAAATCAATGGCTCTGACCCACATACAAATAGATTTACATGCTTTTGATACTTTTTCAACCATGTGTGGTAAAAATTTTGGGTTGTCAATATAAACTTTAAGTTTTTTAATTGTGTTTTCCGACACACTGTCCTTGTCAAAGTCATACAGTTTCTTTAGAAAAGCAGCGTCGCTCAGTAGGACTCTCGCCGAATTCCAATCAGTTCTGGTGTAATAAAAAAATTATGGAAAATTGTAAATGACATATGATTCGTAACAGACACAGTAAAATTATTAATGAGTGGTTTTGGTTTTGCACTTTGATCCGAACAAAACACACACATCCTCCATGACAGTTTTGACCAGTTCTGGTGGTTTTTGAAAGACGCGAATTTCAGCAATATCATTTTTATCCAAAGCATCCAAGGATTTTACTATTTTACAGCAGCTTCAAGGGCAGGCATCGCTTCTGCTAAATCTCGTTGAGCATCCTCGGCAATCACTTGTGTGTCCACGGCTTTTTCCTAATAAATGATTACCATGTTTGAAAAATATTTTAGAAAAGTCACTTTTAAATCGAACAACAACGTACTTTCGTAACAGCTTGAACCCAGTCTTGAACATTTTTTCGAACAATATCAGCAGCCGCTTGATCTTCAGCCAATTTTAGAATCAAATTCTCAACTGCATTAGATTTTGCGACAAGAATTGGTTCCAATTCTTTGAGCTCCACACGCATGTCTTTTACGATCACATTTGTCTCCAAAAGTTTCTGTATAATGTAGTATAACCAAAAATATGGTCAAATTTTTGAAGACAATTTTGAAAAATATTTATGATTTTTTTTAGTACTAACCGTTAAACCATTTTGAATTCGAGCTTTTCCCGAATTGATTTTATCTCGACGCTCATTCAACATACTTGTGTACAAATTAATCAATTCCAAATATGAACTTGGCGTTGTGTAGTATCGTCTTCTCATTTCGGCATAGAATCGTTCAGACATTTCTGTCACGCTCTAATTTGTTAAAAATTAATTATCACAATGAAAACGGAAGACAAATTAACGTATTATTTCAGTAATTAAATAAAATTACGAACCTCATGAACCAATACGGAAATATCAGCCATAGCTTCAACCGTCACTCCTCTTCCAAGTTCAATTTTCGACATGAAATTTATCGCGACGGACAGGAGTGCTTCAGTGGGCCATTCTGTGAACCAATTGATGGTGCAACAATTGACTAAGGATGGAAACATTCTGCATCGAATCCTGGAATAATTTGTAATATTTTTCTTGAGCCAACCTGTATCATGTAATGTATTGTCGTGGTTAATGATAAACAAACCTAAAATTATCTCCGACTGGACTCATACAGAGAACAATATGAAGATTTGAACGAATTCTTCGAATAAAATAATCGTAGACTCCATCCCGGTCATTTTCTTGGATTCCAATATTTTTAGCATCAGCTCGTACCCCGGCCATCAATCTTTCTTGATCTTCAGGCTCAAGGAGATTTGGAACTTCGCCTAAGGTTAAAAAAAATTAAAATTCAATTAAATTGAGGAATTTTAAACAGGTAAATCTTAACAAATCTGCAAGAATTTTAATACAGACCAGAGTTAAGAATATTATTAATGTCTTCAAGGAATTCCTCATAAGCAATTTGAGTGTCCGTGAATAAAAAGACTAGAGGTTCATTGTTCATCCCAGCAATTTCGTAGAGTTTCTTCAGATCATCATGGAAAGATGAGTAATCGTATCCACGCATTAATTCGATTTGGAAGCACCTGTTCAGATTTATATATTTAAAATTGATATGCAAGAAAAATTAAAAATATTTGCTGATTTGTCTCACTTGTAGCCAGAGATATGAGCACACAATTTTGTCAAACTCTGCTTTCCAGTTCCTGGAATAAATGTGTGTAATTTTGTTAATTTTTCGAAAGGCAATTGGAATATTTGTTTGATTATAAAAGTTAAACATTTTTTACCTCCGACACCGACTAAAAGTGCATTACCACGATCAGTTCTCAGAATTCGAGCAACCCTTGCGATATGTTCCGCAGCATCTCCAAAAAATACTAATTGCATTTCTTTGGGTGTCGTAATATTGTATTCGTCTAGATAATCCTGAGGTAAAATTAATTTCAGATTTAGTTAGCATTATATACGCACGCACAGGTAGCACTGAAATTTTAATCACTCGCTTACTGTGAGAACATGTTTGAGTTTTTCTGAGCTCGTAATTTCATCATAAACTCGATTTTCTCTGTCAACTCCAATTTTCATGAAATCACCAAAAATGATTCCTTTCATTTCATCTGCATCCGTTGGAACATCCAAAACTGACGTACACAATTCTGCTAAACTATTACAGAATATCATCTTGTCTGTCTCATCCGTCAATCTGTCATGGAAAACTCTTTGGCATTCGTGGTAGTACAATCTGGAAAAACATTAATTTAATTTAAAATAAAATTTACACTATTTTTTTTAAAGTAACATGTTTTGTATACCTGACAAGATTTTTCCTGGTCACCGTCACAGTTCTATTGGCTTGGAGTACTCCTTGGATACATTTCGACAAATCTCTCATGTTGAACAAATAGTGAGATTTGGATGGCGTAGGTAGAAACGTTTGAGCCATAAATTGATAAGTATCGATGGATGCATTCACAATCGCATCAGCCATGTCACGCACTTCAGGGTCAAAATCAGCTAAGAAACCTCTCATGATCGCCTAGAAAGAATTAAAAGTATGAATGACATTTCTCTGAAAACAAATAAGAACTCGAGCGAAATCTCCCTATATCAAACTAAATAGTAGAATTCACATACATGTATTACTGAGGTATACCGAGAAATTGTTATACATAGGAGTATAATAGATATGGCGTCAACTCTCTATATATCGAACCCACGAAATTTCGTGGTTCGTTATATATAAGAATTCGATAGATGGAAAGCCATATCTGAGCAGTTGTTATGTTACAAATCTTACCCGATAAATTTGTCTGAGAACATTTTGATTTGGCGTTGGAATGGCCAACATACAAAAATGTCGAAGGAGTCTCGGGGTCACGTGATTTCTACCTCCACCTGCTGGGCCACAAGCACTAAAACACCAAGTGACATTTTAAAATTTTGCCGACATTTTTCTCCGATATAGTTTTATTTGTACATTTATAGAAAACGTACCTCATTAAAATCACATTTTGAAGTTCTTTCCAGTATAATTTGGTACGATCGTAGCATCCATTAAAGTCCAGTAGTTGCCTGTTTAGGTTTTTGTTCAAAATATATTAATTTTAAAAGTTGAGTTGGAATTTGAGATTGAAAAATAACAATATTTACCGAAGGAGTTCAAGTGCTGGTTGAGACCCATATCGGTCCAATTTTGGCATATTGAGCTAAAAGAAAATTATACTAGTTAGTATTTTACAGTATGTTAGATAATTAATTGGTACATTTTTTTAATTAACTCACATCATCGATGAAGACAATGACTTTTTTCCCAATCGGTGCACTCAAAAGTGCCTTCTTCCTTTTCTCAAGTTTTCCTTCAATCATTTCTTGTGTTCTTTGACTTGTCGTTTGAGCAGAAAAGTTTATGAAAACAGGTACGTAGTCATATTTTGATGAAATTGTTCCCAAAACATATTTCGCGATTGCGGATTTGCCAGTTCCTTTGAAAATGCAATTTAAATTTTACACTTATTAGAATTCTTCCCCACCGAGATTCTCACCCATTCTGAGGAGTGCCCTTAATATTTTTCTTACCGGTTAGCCCAGTGAACAACACTCCACGATTCACTGACAACAAAAGTTCCAAGAGAAATCCGAATCGTACAGTATCGACGGTTGGGACAAGGACATCAACAAAGGACACAGTATTTGAGTAAATGTAGGCCGGCATAATAGTTTCCCACATGTCCAACTTTCGGCTCTCGAAATTAACGTAATAAGACCAGAGGTTACCAGTTTTTGGGAGTCTGCATGCATATATTACATTATAAACATTAAAAAATTGCATGGTAATTAGAATACGCATTCGTCTGAAAAGTTTTAACGGCCTTACTTGCAAAATTCTTCAGATGCGAATAGTGACCTCGCATAATTACTGAACATTTCATGGAATTTTTCATGAATATTTCCACCAAGTGCCCAAAGATAGGCGAATAAAAATATTTGTGTTAAGAGTTGGAGGAATTTTGCACGCTCTAGTTCATAGTCCAGTCCACGTTTGGTCAGTAATGCTTGTAGTATACTACACATCATGCTGATTTTTCCCATTTGTGACTGTAAAATAAGATTTTGCAAATGTAATACGGTATAAACATATTTTGTCCAAAAAAGTGCGTATTGTTTTTACCTGTGCCATTATTTCTTGACAATTTTTCTGAACAAAAGTAAATCCTTGGTCCATGTACTTCATAAAAAGTCTATGAAGAAATGGTTTCATTTCATCCTGTGGTGAAGATAACTTCTGAAGCCATGATTCCACGAATGGTTTCCAACCCATCTCTTTAGGGTCAACGTATACCATACCACATCTATTTAAACATATATTTTTTCAATTAAGGAGGTCACACGTTTTGATCCACCCTGTAAGTAAATAAAGCTCTGTTCTTTGATTATACCTGGACACCGTGGCTGGAGATGCTTGGGACAAATCTTGGACTTCGAACATCATTCGCACCCAATTGGTTAGTTTAATTCTCTCTGCATGTATTGCACAAACAAACATAATTTTTAAGGTAAATGACATACGTACCCAAAATTTTGAAATTTTCTTTAATTTACCTGAGTTAGCCAGACAAAGCATTTTGTTGTCGTCTAACACTGTATTCACTGAAAACACACAATAATAGAAATGAGTTTTTAACTAGTGATTCGTTAATCTCTTAATTTATTTTGACCAATTTACTATTTTCAATCCAAATCGCATCCACTGGTCCATCACAGATCACCCATTGCGGATATGTGGCTTTTGGCTACAAAATAAAAGTAAGAACCCGAATTTTAAGAAATGGACTTCATTTTTTGACATTAGTGTAACCAATTAATTACCTTGACAGAAGTTCGAACCATAATTCCGAGTAAGCCATCTCGCCATTCTAAAGTCAATGGATTGACTTCCCCATAGAGTTCACCCAAGGAAACTGCCTTAGGGTTCAAAATATATGTGTCCACGGGGCGGAACATTGGGCCTTCGATCTTATTGGCGGATAACGCGGTTAGAGCTGCTCTTAAAACCTAGAATTTACATAATTCATAATTTATTGGAGTGATACATGTCCGAATTCTCCATATTCGTCATTGTTCGTATACTTACCTCGTAAATTGAAGTTTTACCGCCACCTGTCGGCCCAACCAACATGACGCCATGTCTGACGACCATTGTTTCGTAGAGTTGAATGACCTTTCGTATAAAACATTCTGGGGCCTGTAGACCTTTATCCCTTGAGGATTTTACGGCCTCTTTCTGTAACGCTCCGTAGTCTTGCTCTGGGATCACGACACCAGGGAAAAGATCTTGGATAATTCCCTGTCGTATTTTAATTAGATATTCATTAATATTCAGAAAATTAACAAGGCGTCGACACTATTCGGATAATTTTACACCCGAATAGGTTTCCATATTCGAAATTTTTATTTACATGAAGTAAGATTGCATCATGAGCTAAGAATTTTGGCAAATTAGAGTCTCGAAGTGCTCGAATGAGTACAACATTTTCATTGATATCAGGATTGGATCTTTTTAAACTTCCAGCCATCACCAACACAGACTTGACGGCTCGCATTCCAAAGTCATAATGATCTATTTAAATATTTTGAATTATAATTCGGGATGCAATTTTTTAAAATTATAGTACGAAATGTTTTTTTTTAAAGCAAAATTACCTTGCTGAGAAAGTTGCTCACTACAAAGTTTGTACATTTGTGTCATTTTATTCGCAAGAGATTTTGACGATTCAAAACCCTCAGAATACAGAATGACTTCAGCGATTAGAGCTGCAATTTCAGTAAAAAAAACATGGATACAGTGGATCTCTATATACCGAACTCGAAAATTGCACCAAAATGTGTTCAATAAAGAGAAAGTTTAATATACAAAAAGTGGAATAACAAAGAAGTGTCTGCAAAGGGAGTTCTTGCCTTCCTGACATTATGGTCGGTATATAGAAGGTGTACGATATAGGGGAGGTTGATATATAGAGATTTCACTGTATCAAAATTAGGAAATCGACTTTTATTTTATGGACCAAAAAATTTAAGAACTTACTGTAATCAGGAACCATCATAGAGATTGGTCTAAAAAGTGCCTTTAAATTGTCTGGTAACTCCGTTCGCCCTATGAATCAAAATTTTCAAATATTTTTTTCGGTAGGTTCTGAAATATTTGCTAATTTTTTGCACATTTAATTTTATTTACCAGCGTATCCAGGGTTCATTGTAATGAAGGCAGCACAAGTCTTCACTAATTTGATTTCTCGACCTTCGAATAAGAATCGACTCAATTTGTTGACCTTCGCCAAACGAATTGTAATCAATTGTTGAGCAATCACACTATAATTTCATAGTGAAAAAGAAAGAAAGCTTGTTAGTAAGGACACAATCTACCAAAAATAATACTTCGTTGACCAAAGGTCAGGTCAATCCCTTCCCTACCTGAGTACTTCGATATCAATTCGATTGAACTCATCGAAACAACACCAACCACCAGATTGTGCGAGACCAGCAAAGAAACGGCCCATCATCTAAAAATAGGTCAACAAATTAGCATTTTTTTTTAAATTTCACAACATTTCAACTCGGAAACGAATAAAAAAGTCAAAAAAATGATCACCTTATAATCCAATCCCTCAGAGCAATTGAAAACTACGCACATAAAGGCCAAAGATTTCGCCAAGTCTTTTGTCTGCATTATAGAGAGAATATAAAAGATTAAATTAATTCACATAATTAAAATACACGGCGTCACTGCAAAGTTTTAAGCAACGGCGAACGAACCGTCTCAGTTTTGCCAGTACCTGAAACAATTACCAAACGGAAAGTTAACATTTCTGATTATTGCACTAAAATATGAAATGATTAATATGTGATTCCGTATGACAGGCTGATCTGCAATAACTGGCCGCAAATCAATTTGATTGATCCATACGAAATATGCAGATCACCTGGCATATGAAATCACCGCATTATGAATTGTTTTCGAACCAGCTGGACCAGCAGGGGCTCCTCCTGTATAAATAAAAAAAATTGGGATTTAATTATCGGTAAAGAAATACTCGATTGTCTAAGCCATCTTTTTATAAAAATATCATACCCAAGTCCAATTGTAGGGCTCCCATCAAACACAAGTAACACCGATCCTGGTTAGAAATTTATGTTAAATATTTTAGAATTCGTTTTTAAATGTTAAACATTTTCAAATGGTACTTACTGTGAGTGGAGTAATGACCAACCGAGGAGATGCTGTAATGGTACAATATAATTTATGTAAACCATATGGTCATATTTCCAAAATTCTATGCATTAACTTACCTCCAAGGTATTCGTAGCCATAATAATATTGTGCATTGGCCATCCTCGCCACAGCGACCTCTTCAGCTGCTTCCCAGTAATAACGAAGTTGCTTCAACCACTCGAAATTGTTACTAAATTTTTGACATTGTTTTGTAATTTTTCGCAATATTATGTACCTGGTGCGAAATATGCAGAGCAGGTTTCGTCGAAATACAGCATAGCAAATCCATAGGACCTTACCTATTGTCTACCCTTTTAGCTACCATGCTGGTGATGATATCACGAGCATGAACATCTATCGTGATGAGTGCACAAAGCACAGCGCGGACCAATGGAGCCAATTGACCTCTGACCATTGCAGCCAATTTATTTAGGCTCTCAAAATTTTTGAGCTCAAATTCCTTCATTCCTTGAATTTTATTTCCGGGTGCATCCAAAATTTCATGAACCATTTGAGCCCACATGAGTTGTGAGATGGTCAAAACGCACTATTATGAAGATTCCACGTGCATAGAGTTAAAAATTGACAAAATATCCAAACTTATTTCGAAATGCTTTTAATTACCTGTGACGGAAATTTTTGTAGCCATTCCTCACGTTCAAATACGTGATAATCTGCTAATGCATTTCTCATTGTTCTCTTCAATGATTGAAACATGGCGTCCTCAACTTTTCCTAACCAATCTTCAACATTTCCACGAGCTTTTAAGCCCTAAAGTAATTTAAAAAATTAAATATAATTATAATTCAACCGCCGATTTGTACTACAAGGTCATCCTTGTGGACTCTGACCTTTGTTAAAGAAACGCGTTCATCCTCTGGTGAAAACATTGCAAGGACGTCCAGTGCCACAGCATTAGCTGGTCCACCAAATTCGAGCTTTTGAATAGCGTCGAAACATTTACGAAGATGTGGTTGGACGGCTTGAGGATTTCTCGTCTAATTTGCATAATATAAAAAAATTAGTTCAGAAAAATCTGGTAACCTAATATTTTTTTTGTGGATTTACCTGAGCCAATATTTCCAAAAGTTCTTCGTTGGATAAGAAGTAGAAACGTGGGAAAATGACACGTTTGGACTCCAAATAATCATCCAAACATTTCATGATTTGATCCAAGAGTTCATTACTCAACTGAATTTGCTCCAAAATCCCAGTACCCGTCGCTGCTCTTAAAGCCGACGGCATCTAAAAACGTTGAAATTGGTATATAAAATTGGCTTTTCGAATTTCTAAACATAATTAACGTTTTATTTAATTACCTTGTTTGTCCGCTGCATTATTTCACGCCAATTTTTATCCACTTGGGCAAACATCTTGGACTCGTTCGGTAATTGTCTTTGAATATCTGTTTTAAAATGCACCTTTTTAAAATTTTTCTCAATAATAAATTCTTCTAGAGATTTTGAGATTCGATTATTAACCTGGAGCGGAGAAAATAGACTCGAGGTAAATGTAGTTACGCTGACAAGCTAACCACTCGTCCTAAAATTTCAAAAAAAAGAATAGTATGTATAATCATAGTTCGTAAGATGTTATTTTGACTTTGATTTTGAAAATCTAACCAGTGTCTTTGAAAATAAGTCCAACAGTCGAACCCATTCGTCAACTTTATGTTTGATCGGTCCAACATGTCTTGAGCTTGCAATCGTGGCCATGTGAATATTACTGTCATCCAAAAGTACTTGAATGTCATCCGTTCCACCCAGTATAAAATTATCTCGTTGATCTTTGTACGGAAGGACCAAAAATTCAATGTCTTTCCATGATTCTTCAACCTAAATAGAAATAGATAGTAATTGTTGGTTTTTCAGTATTGAAATTTTAGAAAGTTTTGGTTATTTCATTCTACCTTCTTGAGCAACGCTTCCAAACTAAATTCTGAAGACGCTTGAGCAGAAACTTCTTGAATGAGTTCTGCAAAATTTTGAACTCCAGTTTCCTCATTCAAACTCTTGAGGGTTACAGACTCATCTGTCAAGTTACGATTCATCGCTTTCTCTAAAATGTCCCAATGGCGTCTCTTCAGATTAGGATTTTGTAAATTGGCAATCAGAGGAAGCTGTGAGGAAGAATCAACATGAAAGTGTCCATATTTACAATCATTCCAAAATAATCATCATTACAAATATTTTGAAGGGCTGGGCTAATTTGTACCTGGCCACGCATCGCTTCAACTTTATCCTTTAGAATTGGAACGACTTCATTGGGTGGAAGACCTTTCTCAAGTTGCTGAATACTCTTCACGTAACGATTGACCTCTCGGGTCATGTCTTCTTGGTCTAATGTGTTAAAGCTGCAGAAAAAGAGAAGAGATTACATCAACATTTCTATGAATTTCTAAATATTTATAAAAAGTCTAGATTACAACCTCGCGACATCCCAATCTTCTCTTTGGACTGCCCAACTTGTAATGGAGTCCCATAATTGATGACGGAGTTTTACTTCGATTAATAATTTGTCCAAATCATCATAATTTGTTACTTCCAACTATGAAAGCGAGTAAATATTGTAAAAATTAACAAATGGTTTTAAAAAATATACACACAAAAACGGTAGCGTTGTCTCTCCCTATATCGACTCTTTCTCTCTATCGAACATCAACATCGCTTTCTACTTGGCGAATTATAACGAATCCTATACAGGGTTTCGAGAAATTACCTTGAGTTGTTTCTGGTAAATGTTAAATTTTGCAGCTCGTTCTTGATGTGCCAGTAAAGTGTCACGACATTCAGTCAATCTTTCTGCCATTGGGATAGGATCCGTGTTTGGGTCCAACACTTCCGCTGCCTAAAATTGAATTAATTAGTCAAGGGTTTAAGAATCACATGATCAAAATGTAATTGATGATCTTACCTCTGAAATTTCCTGAATCTCCGCCATGTCTTCATGCATTCTTTCCGTGTCGATTCGGAACTGTTCAATCAGTTCTGTGATTAAAATGTCCCTATTCAAAATCTGTCGATCGATTAATCCACGGAGCTGTGAGAGAGTTCCTGTCAGACTCTGTACAAGAAAATTATTTGAAACAAATTGTATACCAGAATTAAGTTGGAAAATATTCTTTTTATAATTAATTTTTCTCCTTCATTACCGAAAACCCTCCGATATCCTCTTCATTCCCAGGAATTTCGTAGTAAAACAATAAATCGTAGATTTCTGAACAAATGTCGAGACTTTGCTCAATATCATCCATCTTTTCCTGAATGTCTTCAAGGAACAAAAGGTAATCCACATATTCATCCGCTGTGACTGGGTATTTCTCAAGAACCTCCAGTGCCGTTTGCATTCGTTCCGTCAATTGTCTTACGCATATTCCTCCAAACCTTCAAAAAAATAGACCGCCACAGAATTAGTTTTTCAGAAAATATTATGATCTCCGGTCTCTTGCGCTAGGCGACCAGCAGTGGCCGCAGTCGGCAGTCACCTAATGCAAATTTCGTTGTATTTGAATTTCTAACTTACAGTGGTAATGTTTCATTCACGACTTCAATGCAGCGATGTATTGAAGGGTAAGCATTGTTTCGAAGAACTCGATTGTTGACTCTAAAAAGTCCTAAATTTTTCTCATCTTCGACCCTGTGTGTAAAATTTTAAAAAATTAACAATTTTTTTTAGCCAAAACTCAAATATAGCTAGTCACTCTTACTCTTGAACAATGTCCATCTGGATGTGGTATTTTTCCAAAAGTTTACTGAACACTTGAACATCTGTTGAATTAATTTTAAGGATTTTTTATTATATCGAATAAATATTCGTCAATTTTGCAAGTTCGATATAGAGAGAATGAAATGTGTTAGTGGTAGTGCGTACTGTACCTTCAATTGCCCTAAACTTTTCAATATCTGTTGCATCATTTTCTTGACAAAATTGTCGAACATGTTCAAATTTTTCAATGTATCCTCGACACACTTCAAAACTGTGCATGAAAATCCCATCGATTACTTCATGAAGTTCAACAAGGTCAGAGTCCGTGTTCAAGAGTTGACTCAGATTTGGCCCTTCTCCACAAGTTTTTTCATCCATGTAACCGTTCACAATTACTCTGGAAAAGTTTTAAAATGTATATTTCTGTTTGAAAAAAAAATAATTGACAGGTTTTTTAGTAAAAATAGTTCGTACTGGGTGTAAGGATTGAAAGATTCCCTGGGTAGCATATTTTCATAAGACTGAACTTCATTTTCCCAAGTCCCCATTAAAAATCTCATGGCTTTTGAATAATCTTCTGTCACGGGTGAAAACATTAACCCATCATCATTCCATGAAACACCGACGTCAAAAATTGGGTCTGGATTTTCAGCCAAAGTCACTTCACCATTCTGTAGTACCAAAAAATTTAAAGATTAATTGACAAAAAATCATTCAGAATTTTGAAAATTTAATGTACGAGTACATACAAATCTCTCATTCTTTTCCTTCATCAATTCGAATTTGTCTCGATGTTTGGAATAAGTCAAAAATTCTTCAGGTTCATTTCGAACTCTGGCTTCCATTTCACACATGAGAGTAAAAACTGAATTTTTTAGTAGGCGATGACAAGTCTCTTGAGCATAGTAGTCAATCAGGTGAATAAAACTGTGTGTAAAATTATGAAACAGAACAACAGAACAGTTAATTTTATAAAAAAAAAGTACCAAATTTCAAAATTTGGACTTGAAAAACTATGCCTACTTTGTTAATCTTGCACACAGTCGTCTTTTTTGCATTTGCTTTGAGTATGACAACCATTGGCCAGGATATGACAATAAATCCATGGGGTTCATCAGACTGTCAACCGGAACTGAAAAAGTAGAGAAATAATTTTAGTCCTTGCATAATTTCTATATTAATTTTAATTCTAATTCTAAAACCTTCTAATCCTTTCATATAATATTCCATCTCTTGTGGATATTGATCCGGAGAAAATCCAGCGTCCAAGAGAGCGGACCGACAAGCGGCCAAACTCATTTCAGACACCATGAGTTGAAAAGATGTGAGTCTAGCACGGATTTCCCTCACACGATTTTCTTGTAAAACTAAAAATTCTTTGAGCCCACAAGTTTGTCTGATGGTTAGAAATCCCATGTCAGCCACCTTTTCAAAAAAAAGTAATTAGAATTCAGAATTCATCATTCCTGTACAAGATTGACTAAATTTTTTCTTGTAATCTCTGGGACGCGCAATACCATACCTTCTCTGAAATTTTGAACATTTCCATCATCATAATTCTGAGTGGGCGTTTTGTGATGAACAAAGATTCTTCCAACAGTTTTCGATGTAATCGGACCTTGTTATGACGAACATTATAGCGCCACAGGTAAAATGCCTTCCATAAACGGTATTGGATAAAAAATGTGATCTGAAAATAAAATGACAAATGGCGAGTTAACTTTTAGGTGTCAAAGTTCACAATATATGTACCCCAAAAAATGTTTATTCATTGTACCTTTTTGACACGGTCAAACATATGCATTTGTTTTTCAAAGTCAAACATAGAAATGTACTCAGAAAATCCAACTGTAAAATGCATGAGTCCATATTTACTGAGTGTGTAGTACTGTTTTGGGTTGACATCTTTAAATCGGACGATTCTGTTTAAAAATTATGCATTGTATTAATTAACATTCGTCGTAAGGCATGGCCAAGACTTGGAATTGAACCCCACTGCATGAAACGAGTGGGGAGACTCGTACCACTAAGCTGCGACGCCAAAACTTAAAATTCATTATGTATTAACTACTTACTGGAAACAATACGGATTAAAGTCCGGTGAAGAATGAGAAGTAGCAAAAGACAAACAGACATAGTCACTATTTGGATATTTCTCCATTTTCCTCATAAGATCAATGAACGTATTTTTATCCAATGGGGTGTATTCAGGAAT
>JAQGCB010001710.1:0-13516 GCA_034698835.1 Protaphorura tricampata
GGAGTCGACAACATCTGAATCGACAACAGTGGAGTCGAGTACCTTGGAGTCGACAACACCGGATGATTCAGCCACTGTTCTCACAATCCGCAATACAAAACTGTCAACGGCCAAGCCTGTATCTCCCGCGACCCCTGGTATTAAGACCACTGATGTTGAGTATTACGATGAATTATCGACAACCCCGGACGATGTAAAGCCACCTAAACGAAAGCCTTTATCTACCGTGACCCCTGGTATGAAAACACCGGAGGTTGAGTATGAAGATGACTCATCCACAGTCCCGGATATTAAGACCACAGTTGTTGAGTATTACGATGATATATCCACAGTGGCGCTATCTTCCGCGACCCCTGTTATTAAGACCACAGGTGTTGAGTATTACGACGATGATATATCCACAGTGCTAAAGTTCACCACGGAGGAGTACGAATATGAAAGTGAATTAAGCGCTACATTGAAAAGTGTTGGGCAGGCTGGTCCTAATGGAAAACAGGCCAATCGTAGAAAAAGATCCATTGATTATCAGAATTTGGATGATGAATATTCCGAAGAAAATGTGGTTGACGAGGGTATTGACGTGATTGAGAAGGTTGCAATGGTGAGTGGTGAGAACAATCCACCGCCCGTTGTTGGAGAGGGTGGGTAAGTCGACACGACTGAGTAGAACTAATTATTTTTATGAAGATATTGGCGTTATAACTTTCTTAATTTTGAATAATTGTATAGGCGGAGATCATACCACTGTCCACTCTGCATTTGGATTCAACCAAACTTTGCTGATAAATTTGGTTTGGCTGGTGGGTTGAATCACGGTGTCGGAGAGATCATAGATTTGGTCAGATTCTTGAATTGGGTTTTCCGATCAACTGATTTTAACCAAGACGGTCTCCCAGAAGGTATCGGATTTTCTATACAAGAGATTATTGTCACAGACGAAATCAGTGCTCTGAGTCGAGACCGACAAATACCACCGTCACCTGGTACTGACAACCCACCCCTGCAACAGAATGTGTCTGACTGTGATAAGGACACTTTGGGAGAAGGTAGGACAATTTAGACCTATTTGTGTATTAATTTTAATTCTTCTAACGATTTTGTCAACTCTAATGGATTTCAGGTATCACAAATGAGAGGAATTTTTCCCGAGGCATTAGTACCGTTACAACAAAGAGTGCAATGGTTACCAGTTCAAAGCATTTCCAAAAGCATTTCTCTGATTGCTGTGCCACCCTGGGCTTCATTTATCACAATATGGCCCCTGTATTTTCTACATCCAATATTCGTAAGTTAGCCTTAGCCATTCTAATGAATACAGTGTGATCCATAAAAATTAAATTTATCTTTCATATTCATTTGTAGGTGGTTTGTGTACCGGGAAAAGTGTCGGATTAGTCTCTGGCTACCTTCACTCTCACAAGATTGGGAAATATGATGTGTATCGAGGAATGCTTCACGTGATGGCACACTTGTTTGGGGGCGGACATGATATTGTCAGTTTGAAGGAATGTCAAGACTCGGAAATGTACCGTTTTCTCAACCCTTTTCCACTACATCCGATTCAGCAAATTAATGTTGGGATTCGACCAAATTCATTCCGTTTGTCATCCTGTTCAAAACTACAGATCACTCATTTCCTCAGTTTGAGTCGACCCACTTGCATTCTCGCAGACAACATTAAAACTTTCTGTGGGAATGGTAAGTCTAAGTAATGTTCAATTTCTGTTTAGTTGTCGTTGAAAACTTCAACTTGCGTTTGATATCAACTTTAGAGGTAGGAGAATCAAGTGTTAGCCCTACAGCGTTCACCTCAGTTCAGTCAAATCCGTAATTTATTATTCTTACCAACATGAGCTTTTATGCCTGAACAGATATGACGGATTATTTACTTTTCTGGAGAAATTGCTCTGTCTAGAGTTACCTCCGAATATTTAAGTATCCTTCAATAGTTTTGAATTTTATATAGAAATCATATTCTAATTAATTGTTACACACAATTTCAGGGATACTTGAAGAAGGTGAAGAGTGTGATGGTGGCAATTTATGGCAAAATCATCTTCGACGACAATGCTGCGGAGAAAGAGACTCATTGCTTGCATGTCGAAGAATTACAAAGTATAGGAAAGGATGCTTTCCTCCGTCCTCGTGGTAAACCACAAAAACAAATCTGCGAAGAACACCATGTAAATTATAATTTAAGAATAAAAACAAACAAATTTTTTTGAAATTCTGAACCTAATTATTTGGTAGAGATTGAATTCGATGTTTTTGAAATTCATCGCTAATTAATTAATTTCATTAATTTTCTAATACCTCTGACCCTTAAAGCTTATTATGGAAATGTTTTTCCTTTTCATTACATCCTTAATCTAAATCGCTTTACCCAATTCTTGAATTTACGAAAAAAACAGCAATCAGTTTCCAGCGCTGTCTGTACATTAGAGCAGAATGAGTAAAACAGAGAGAATGAATTGGTCGTTTGAGTTCACATTTAATTTTATAAAAAATATGAAAATTTTATTAAAACTTGAACAAAACACAGGATGACCATATGAAAGTGTTTACATTTTGAAAATCGAAAGCAAGACTCAAAACATGAAACCAGATTCAGATGAAACTAACTAGAGACTGCCGGTTTGGTGCGTGCGGTACGTATCGAATTTCAGATTTCAGTATTAACGACCTAATGCTCAGAATCAGATAGTTGGAATTTAAAAGATGTGAACAATTTCAATAGGCCACCCTGTAAATAAAATTAGATTGAATGCGCGAAGTCAGAAACAATTAATTCTGACTAACGTAGGAAGGCTAACGCGGTAGTTGTCTTTTGAAGTATCATAGAATTATAGAACCAAATCGCACATGTTTCTCGACTACGTTCCGGCACCTTCTCGGACAACACAGTTCTACAAAAAAAAATCAAGGAATAAGTCGACATCAGGTTAGTTCAGTCAGATACGCAAACGGAAATATTTTCAACCTCACCAATAATAAGGCTAGTCCAGTGAAAATAGCTCTAATGATTGGATTCAGTCCCTCTGCGGTCCTCAGTGTGAGTTTTGTTCCAGATCGAATTATTCTTCCAACTTCTAGTCCATCAGTCGTTAGAATCTGTTTTAATATTCGTTCGTTTTTTACTTATAATTTTGAAATGAGTATAAAATTTCAAATCTACAGTACTTACTGGGTATTCAGAGTGTTTAAATATTTTCTCTTGGGATTTGACAGTAAAATGAAGTTGGCCGGTTTCATCATAAATTTTAAAGTCCACTGCAATGAGCTTTGCTTTCGTTGTAATAAACCCAATCGTTCGTCCTGGTAGAACTGAGATTACAGCGCGCTAAAAATAAAAATTGTAAGAAATTAGGTTATGAATTTACAAAAGTTATTTCTAATTCATTATGAATCAAGAATCTACCTTGGGTGGTAAGAAGTCCTTGAATATCCCATCCGTTTTAAATTCAACCCGTAGTACTTCATCATCTTCTGTTGTATAAATCGTAATCGGTTTTCGACAGTTCCATCTATTTAGCTGAGATCCTGAGAGAATTAATTCCTTTGTTTCTCCATTCAAAATTTTGTAGTGAGTTTTCTTCCCAAAGATTTCTTTGACTAGAAACATCAATCAAAATTAATTGTAAGTACAAAATTAATTTAACATATTAAATATAAAAATATTTTTAAAAACAAACATTCTAAATTGATCACTTACTCCCACTGGGATGTTTGATAACGATTGTCTTCAAATTATCAAAAATTTCCAATTCGTTTGGACAATTTTCATTCACTTCTCTTCCCCAACGTGTGACATCATAAAGTTCAAATGCCATCACTGATGGCTTCTGTGGTGAATCAAAAGAGTGTAACATTATTTATTAATTATAATATTCAATTCTGTACTAAAATTATCTTCTAAATCTTCTGAAATAACTAGTTGAGCTGAGGACACTCTTCAATCGATTCCGGTTCGCATTGATTCTTCCTCTGATCGGTTTGACTTTGACATTGGAGCAAATCAATACCGACCAAGGGTATCCCGGAATTACTTTGGAAATCTCTGACGTAAGTACGTGCGTTTTGTCATTTGTTTGTCAATCTAAAATATGGTAGCTGAATTAGAGCAATCGCTAGTCCTAATTACAGGTGTACAGAAATTTTCAATTTACTCCTAACTTTTCTAGCTTTGTTTGAAATTAATATTTTCCTGTGTCTCTATAATGATATAAGAATGACGACCATAGACATGTAGAAAAATATACACCAGGGTGCACTTATTTTTCGCATTTAAGTCTATAATGATGACCTATGAACCTCTATTAAAATACAGGTCTTACACAGGGGGTCTTAGTCTTAGGGTGTTGAAGTTAATAATAATGTTTATGAACTACCCTGTATATATTTTGGAGACTCCTGATACTGGCTCTGATTACTGATCGAGACTGAATAGTTAACTGATTTCAGTGTCAATTTTGTCAAACTAATTGATCATTGATTGGAAATCACATACCACATACATACACACATACCTACACAAGTTGAAGGCTGGCTGAAGGTTGACGAATTTCTCTTTCAGAATTATGAGTTAAATTTTTTATGACCTCAGTGACCTCGGCAAAGAACAGGAATAGACTGTCGTATTGCGTATTCGTATTTATTGATTGTCTTCATATGTGTATTTCCGTTTCGAATTCGATTGCCTTTTACATTACTGCCATGTTGTAATTTCGCTTAACTAAGCAAAATATGACCTCGACATGTTCCACTCGTATTTATTTAATGGACCAACATTTTGAGTATGTCAGCAAAAACTGTTATTAGTTTTTTGAAATTCTGTTTGAAATACTGATGAAAAATTCTAAATAGTACGTGAATTTTAACGTTAGTTCGATCCAATGAGTTCAACTTTCATTTTCCCACCAACTTTCACCCAATTTTTTCTTGGGTTGGATTTGGATTGAAGATTCACTCAAGATTCACGATGTCTTATTGACCCGAAGTAATATACAGGGTGAGTCAAAAAAAGTGTGGGTTTTCTTCACAATATTTATGTAGTAGGGAAATACATGCATGATGGGAGTACAGAGTACACAATGATAACAATATGCAAAATGGCAAAATCCAATGGCTTAAAATCTGTCATTTTCCAAATTTTTCTGGGTTATGCTGGGTTTGAACGAACAGTTAAGATTTGGCCTGTCTAGTGGTGTCCTATAATGTTTATTTTGGATTTAGTTTGGAAATTTCCGGTCCTACTCTCAAATATTTGCATATAAAAAAGAATTGAACTACAGCAGATCAGGTCAGGTAATCAGGAGAAGACACTCAAACAAATAAAATGACAAATATTGACGACTGAAGTTTCTACAGGTAAAATACATACATTACCGGTCAAGTCACTTTTTTAGTTTCTGATTTTAGAAAACCAGACAGGTCATTCACCCCAATGCAATGAAATCCTTGCCTACATATATGCCATTCTGTTTTTTATGACCTGTACCTCCAAACACTTCCGTATCACTACTACTGTCATCGCGAAACGCATTTAGAAAACCCAAGACCAAGACAAGGTCACATTTTGCGCGCACTTCCACTTTTAATGAGATTTAATCGAATATGGTATAGGGAAGACGAAGGAACTCAAGTTCGTGTAGTAGAAATTGGAAGAAAAACTATTTAAAATAACCTCAACACTTCACTGTTTTCTTGAAGGGTCGAACCCTGAAGCCTCAACATAGCGAAGCGGCTACGTAGACTTAGAAGAACGTATCTTAATTACCACGTAACATGCTAATTTAAAATTTTAGTATACGTTTTTGTGTTGGATTTCGATTTCACTTACGCTAATGCTCCAAGTGCAAATAAAACTTCCTGTTCAGCAAATTTTTCTTGGGCAGAATCCGATCGTTGTTCGTGTCTTTCTTAAATTAGTTATGATGGAAATAAAGTCCAAATGAAAACCACTCTGTCAGATTGACAATCCTCTTCTTTCATATGCAGAATTCTACTGCGGAACACTCTGATAACAACACAGACTAGAATCAAATGTCTCCAAGTAATTTGTATGAGTACTTACGATTAGCACTACTATTACGTAGGAAACGTAGCAGTATCTAAGGTTAAGTGATATTTCCAAATGACTACTTCTAGGTACAT
Source organism: Protaphorura tricampata (assembly GCA_034698835.1). NCBI lineage: Eukaryota > Metazoa > Arthropoda > Collembola > Poduromorpha > Onychiuridae > Protaphorura > Protaphorura tricampata. Next base: position 6,154 of record JAQGCB010001710.1, read on the forward strand.
TGCATTCTTAGAAAGAGTGAATTCTAGCACTAGCACGAGCACTAGCACTAGCACACTAGCACTAAGCATTTGCTCTATAACGACAATAACTGACTGGTCCTATTTTTTTTCTTTCTCATTTGGATAAGTGAGGGAAGGATTGGAATTGGAATGGAATAGGAATAGGAATAGCATGCAAAGTAGTAGTCAGTAAAGTATTGTGCTAGTGCTTGGCTGGGTAGATAGCTTATCAATTATTAATAGAACCTTGTCTTGGAATTCGATTGCGCATGAAGTCAAGAAACTGGGTTACTTTAATGTACATAACAAAATGTTACACTTGTATGTATACTTACTTATCCAGTATGACAAGGTAAGAATTCAATCTGACACTTCAGATTTCAATTGTACCATAATTTTTGGATTTTAATTGAACTGCACCTCATTGTCAGAATCGCAGGGGCTTTGCAATGAGCCATACCTCGAGAGATTTAGATTAAGCGTTCCAACGCTATGGTCATTCAAAATTGGCCCTCCATTTTCTGAGATATCTGAGATACCCTGTATGTGGTTCTACTGATTTTGAAGATTTGCTTGCAATTGCCGAAATCCTTCTACAAAAACTTGAGCAGATGAGCAGAGACGGTTGAAGAAATTACCTTGTCACTTAAACTAAATAATTCAAAACTTGAACCATCAACTCAAATCCTGAGAGAGACATGTTTGGTTAAAATGTACTAAATAATTCATAGAAAACACTGGTTGTTGTACAAAGTACAAGTTTTTCTCCTAAAGCTATAGCTCTACCGATAACACAGCGCATAGCACATGCATGGACATAGTTAGTAAATAGAGAAACCAGAAAGGTAATAACAATAATGGGAATACACGAGACGAGACAGTTGTGAGTTGTGACGTGTTGAAGGTTACAGAGTTACAGCTGGAGCTGGAGCAATAATGCTTCAAAAGAATCGCTAAAATGGTTAACCTTGGGTATTAGTTGAAATATCAATGAATAATAAAATTAGCAAAAGTAGTCAGTCAAGTAGCATAAGCATAGCATAGTCTGACTTTTGTATGTCAGACAGAGCAAGTCAGGGAATCCGGGAGCAAAAATAATTATGAAAAAGTTGTATGTTCAGAACTTATTACGCTTTGTTTGCATTGTGCATGCTTACAGGCATCACGCTAATTGGAGCCTTTGCAATGTTTGCACAAAAATTGTGATTAGAAGCAATGAAACGTAAATGTACACAATTATTTTGCAATATAAAATCTTACACGCTGATTTTTAGTTAAATCGTTAATTAATTCGTTTTCTCAATTCCTGAGTTGCCAACTTATGATTATGATTATACAGGGTGTGCCAACATAAATGGACTACCTTTATGAAAAAGTAAAACTCTATGCATTACCTTAGTTAGGGATATTCCGACTGAATTTCTCTGTTCTGAAGTTCAAAACTTTAAAATGCGGTGTGGGATTGTGTCACTAGAAAATTAATTTATGGGAAATCTGTATAACAAAATTATGGTTCAGGGCACAACTTATAGGGTCTGGTTTTTGAGAAATCTATATGGCTATCTCTAGCTGTCTAATAGAGGTATTGATTTACACTTACACTGCGACACCCTGTATATTCCTAGGAATTTTTGCAAAACTCATTCGAGTACAAAATAAAAGAATGCTTCTTAGACTCTGCTGTTCGGAATGATTTTGAGAAAGTGTCGATAGCCGGGTACAACAGCTAAATGGTGTGCACCATTCGACATTCGCTGCCACTTCCGTTCGAGTGCATTGCCATTGTCAATAAAGTTACGAAATTATATTCTTCAATTTTTCTTAGAATTTATTACTACTCTGCTAACGCTCACGCATAATTTCACTACATCTTGTTGCAGACAAATGCAAAAACGCCATTGTAAATATCACAAGCACAAGAAGATCTAATTTAATCATTTAATTTTTGCAGATTTTGAATTGATAAATTACATAAACATGACATTTAATTAAAAATCCCATCTTAGAAGAAGCTGAAGCCTTTAAGAAATAAAAGTCACACATTGAAAAAGTAGGTGTAAAGTGTGCCGTCGAATTTTTTGTTTGTTTGTGGCTAGTTTTGATTTTGATTTTGATTCAATGATCAAAATAGATATGCCCCTGAAAACCATAGATAATTACGGAAGGTGTAATTAACCCATGCCTAAATTGATTGTAATCGATATTTAATTACTAATTAAAAGACTCACAATGAGGAAACTAGCTCCGAGCATTGTGACTTTTGTGTTGATATCCATTGTAAGAGGAAATTCCACGCCAAAGAATTCTGACTTTGTGAATGCCTCTTTAAAAATACCCGCACCTGGCCAATTCTTAGACACCTTACCAATCACTGCGCTTCTGTCAGCGGTCGCGATCTACAAAATACTCATTAACAAATCACAATTAAAGTTAGTAAAGAAAATATCTTGATCAATCTGTAATTACTAATAGTAAAATTCTGATCATGCCTCATAATCCACATCCCCGCAACAACTGCATGTACAATATGGTCCTAAAATTAAGCACGTATGTATCAAAGGTTAAGAAAATCATTGAATTATTCGTATTGTATGAATTAATATTTATCACCAATACCATCAATGTAGTACTCGATCTCTTTATATATGTTTTTAACTTGAAATTTCGGAACTAAAGCATGGAATACCCTCTCAATTGTTCCGACAAGTTTACCTGGTGGGCAGAAAACTTGAACTGTCTGAAATATCCATAAGAATTATCTGATTATCCTGATCGAAAACCATGCACGGAGTGTATTTTACCGGAAAGAGATTTTGAACTAGTAATTTTGTGGTATCACTCATAAAAACATGATTTCTATTAAAATTTCTTGCCTGTACGTATTGTCCACAAACGAAAGAGCCAATTGTCAACTTTCGGACCAACTGAATGACTGGTCGACCTTCCGGGGTTTTAATGTAAACGTTGAACGGTTCTAACGGTCCACACTTGCACCTGAATGATATCCATTATGATTATGAATAATTTCATTAATTAACCGAGTCCTACAATCTGAATTTACGAACAATTAAAATTACCTTACACAGCAATCGCTCTCTTCAACGACTTTGTAAAGAACGTTCCCATTTACCGTGCAAATGTCGTACTCATTTTCTGTCTCCCATCCCGTAATATCTATTTCAGATAATTTTGATTATTGGATTTAGATTTGAGCATATAATATATAATAAAATTTGAGTCCCTTTTTTCTAGTTACCTTCCAACGGTATAATCTTTGGTCTGATGAGAACAGTCGTCATGTCTGTCAAGGGCTCCAAATCTTCCTTACAATTTTTCAAAAGATCTGGGTCGTGGCCACCGAATCCTAAAATTTAAAATTAATTCTACATGAATACCTGTCTTGAATAAATTACCGTCCTGCCCTGCACAATACATTCATTATGTCTGCTTATTCTAATTACCTTTCATCGGTTTGAATACCGGACGGGATTGGGGTTGCTGAGAAATCACATCAATTCCCTTTGAGACTGGGTGAACGTGACTACGATTATTAAGTGCCATTTTATCTTATCGCCAACTATCGACTGATATTGTTGTCAGGTGTGAGTATCTCTTTTGCTTAAAAATTTTCGAGGGTGACTTTCAGCAGCTTCGTCGCATTTGAATAATACATCGAACATCGATTTAAAATGTCTCCTAAAATTACATGCATTATTTATACCGGTTCTACCTTGGTAAAGATACAGAAACTACCACAGGTATCACTTTAGAATATCGAAACTGAATTTTTAATGACGCCAGTACTTTCGAGATGCTTCCATACAAAGTCTAAATCGCACACGGAAAAATTCATATCCAATACGTACATTTGACTTGTGCACGATTTGAATACTTAACAAATTGCTTGCGACCGCACCGTATTGAAAAAACTAAGGCGTTGCGTTGTATTTATCCTCGGCAGTTTTTCCACATCACAGATAGTCCATTGCATAGGAATTCCAAAAAGCACGCAACATTAGTTCTCAGCAAGCTGAAACCAGAGTTCACGTATTTCAAATCACTAGAATTTTGTATGGATTTCTTGAGATTGATTACATTTAGTAGGAATGTTGCGCCATCATAGTGTTCCGTAATCACAAAATACTTAGAATTGGAAATTTTACATCTAGACTACTCAGCATATTAGGGGGGTATCAAAAATTGCACTTTGTGGCCAATAAGTGCAGAAATAAAGAATTAAAATTGTTGAACCCGGTTTACCCGACATTTTGGAAAATGAACACAGATGACCTGAATACTTCATGTCATGTGCAGGTCAACAATGGGCGATTTTCCTCATCATACCAGTTGCATTGTATTTTGCTACATGATATGAGAATGCTTTCAGTAGAATTTTAGATCAAATCGTAAATTTAGCTATAGAATCAGGATTTTTGAGTCATATTTATACTAAAAACAATTAATACTCATGCTGAAATGGACATAAAAACATGACTGACTGGCAAATGTCGTAAAAATCCAATATTGTTGTATTCTTGTGTTAACGAGTTCGCATGAGTCATAACTTTCTTTCGGTCAAGAATTATTGCAAACTGACTTTAATTGTCAACTAAATTACTTATTATTAATACATGGAATAACAAACGTGCGAGTCTACCCGTAAGCTGATGGCGACAGATGACTCGTTCGCAATAATATTGATGAACTAAATTACTCATGATTCGCATATAACACTACATCATGCATGTCTCGTCTTAGGTTTAGATTTCATTCCAGTACATACGTGTTGTAGATAAAATGTCAAATCCAGGATAGGATGGGAAGAGGTCAATTGCTTCCAGCTGTAACTGTTAAATGACACAACCAGAGTGATGAGTTCATAATAGCAAGCATAGTCTGTTCTTTTCTCATCATTGTGATGACCATGCTAAATAAAAATACTCATTAGGTAATAAGGTAATAGCCTTGCATGCAAAAACCGGATCACCGATTGGAAAAACCAGTATGCATAATGCCCGGGCTCATTTTTAATTTTATGCAATTTTTCTGATTTTCTGAAACCCCCAAGTAAATACTTTAATGCACGTGCAGTATTTGTGTAACTGGAGCAGCAGGGTATTTTTGGAGAACTTTCCATAGTATTTTCAAAAACCCAAAGAAAATAATTTTCCACTGCATCTCTTTTTAAAAATCCGGCCATTTCGTGACTTTTTTCGCCTGATTTTCTTTGCTACCTGCGACATTTGTGCTAACTGTCATGAAAATAAAAACTTTGGAATCAACTCACTCAGTCAAACATGCACATGGATACACTTGAAACTTAACATGCAGTTAAAGTCGTAGTAGTACAGAATTATTATCAACCCAAACATTATTTGTCATATTTATAAAAACGTGCGTGTCTAACTTTTTATTTCACTCGCTTTTTGATCCTCCCTAATTCGTATTCCCTTCGCATCAGTAAAAAATGAAGGCCTTAATAATTACGGTTTGTCTTTTTGCAACATTTGGACTTTTGAAAGGTTCTGGTTGGATTGACTGGAACGAAGAAGAAATTCACGGCTATCATTTCCATACATATTTTTATCAAAACAATGCTCAGAGTTCAGAGGAAGCTGTCATATTTCGGTAAATTAACAGCTGAACAATTTAACATGAACAGTTCTGACACAATTAATGGTTTCAATTTTTTTGCCATGCAGAAACGCAATTCAAGATCAAATCACAAATGGTGGTTTACAAAACTGTCGACTCAATCACTTGAATTTGGGACCAAGAGGTATATAATTATAATGTAGAGTAAAACCTGTCCCAGGCGACCGGCTTTGACCAAACCTTAAGAAAGATAGTTGAAACCTGTGTTAGACACGACCACATCCGAGGGAATATTGATATGTATTAATATTCGGGCAACTGGAAAAATTCGGGCGTATAATTTATCATTGTTTTTTTTCAAAATGTAGGACCACACCCGATTGGAAGTTATGAAACCTGTTGCAACAAAACATCAATTTCACCAGCCCTCTCTTGGTTCATGCAAAATCGTGGGAATTTGACAATCCTTCTGCACGCATTAACAAGATATGAAATTGAAGACCACACGACAAGGTCCATGTTTATTGGACCAAGGATTCCCTTGGACACTTCCGTTCTCTCAGAAGACTTGGGAGAAAATTTAGATTTATGTTTACCAATTATTTCCAATTCCAAAGAACATCAACGGAAGCTCAAATCGCAATACCGCAAGAACCCTCGCCCCCAATCTAATTCCATTTACGGTGAATGGCCGGTGGCCTGAATTATTTTCATTTTGACTGTAATATGTTATTTTGTTTTAATTTTAGAATATTCCGACTGTAGTAATTATTGGTAGACTAATCAGTATTTTAATTAATTTCTCCAGTCATTCATTTAAAAAGTGGCCATGTGATTTATTGAGCTTTGAACTAATTTAAGGACACCGGAATTATGATCGTAAGTTTTAGTCGTATGTGCAAAATAGTCAATTCTTCAACTTCTATTCAATCATGGGACTGTTTCTTCTTCTCAAAATACATGAAATCCTGAAATTGTGCGCAAATAAAAACATATGAAATTGAAATTGAACTAATTAGCAAAGCAAATGATTGGATTTTATTGTGATTACGATTATTTAGTCTTACGATGAGGAAACAAGCCCCAAGAACAGTTGCTTTTACTTGAGGACTCAAATTCATTGGAAAACTAATTCCATAGTTATCTGCATCAGTGAATGCTTCTTGCAACAAACCTCCCCATTTCTTTGAAATTTTCCCAACCTCAATACCACCAGCATCCTTAACCTAATGAAAAATTCATTTCAGAAATTTTAAAGTTTGAATGTCAAAAAATTGTGTATCCAATAATTTGATTAATTCTTACGATGAATTCGACATCACAACAACAACACGAACTCATACAACAGAGTGGCCCTGAGATTTTGAGAACAGTCGTTCCTGATGAATCCTTGACTGTAAATTTTGGAAAACAACTCCATGATTGACTCACCGTTCCAGCCAAGACTCCTGGTGGTGCATAAACTTTCATTGACTACAATTCAAAAAAATAATCAGTACATGTATGTCAAGAAATCAGTTTTCAAAATTCAGAATTAATATAAACCTGAAGACAACATGGGAACCAACAAGAGTCACAGCGAAAAGGCCGATCCATTTGAATCACGTTGCTACCACTCCCATCGCTGACGTTCATGTAATATGGCCGAAGTCTCCCACAACAATTACGCTTGCAGCACCTACATAACACAAAGGACATCGGCGCACATACACGGCGGGCCCGCGTCGGTGCGATTGACCCCAAACTTTGCACAGAGCTTGCCCATGAC
>JAQGCB010001711.1:0-13515 GCA_034698835.1 Protaphorura tricampata
ACGCTCTTCCGATCTGAATGCAATGCAATTCATGAAATGGCTGTCAAGGTACCCGCATCCTTGTGTTCAGTTCAGTGTATGGACCGACGGACAATACAAATTAATCGATCCCTCCTGTCAGTGGATGAGTCTCGGCTGACCTAGGGTCGGAATGGCCATACATTGCATTGCATTGCACAGCATTGCATTGGATTTGGGAAACTGGACAGCTGGAAGGGAGTCAGAAATGGATGCCAAATGGGTCTCTTTAGAGTCACCAATCACTCAGGACTGGAACATCAACTGCACTTGAGGCTTTACATCCCATCCCCTCCAGTCTAACCATTCCATTTCCTACGTAGACAGACACTCTTTTCTGGTTTTCACTCCTTGTCCCACTCTCCACTATTTTATTACAATCTGATCACTCACTATATTCTCCCCTAGATTTATTACTCTTCATTCTCATATCTCTTCTACCTCTGCCTCTGACTGGAGTCAGAGACACAGAGAAAGAAACCTCATCCATGCACTTTATCCCACTCTAGAAATTATTATTATTATATCCTCCTCAATATGTTCACAAATTGTTTTATGAGTTGGAATTCTAATGTTCACCTCATACGCACACCCACACACACGGGCATTATCTCTGATTCACTAAAATACCTACGTGATTTCTGGAGTGGAATTTATGGATTCACAAGATTCTTAATGAATTTTCTTGAATTGCTAAAAGATTTTCTATACTTGGAGAGAAATTATGACTTGATCTTTAGTGCAGAATGAATCGGAAGGAAAACTCAGTCAGATTCAGATTCCATACTTAAAATGGAATGACGGAGAAGGAAACTTTTTGGCCAAATGCGCCGGCCGTTTCCCTTTCACGACCACATTTCACCGTAAATCGTTTCTACCTTTTGAAATAATTGAGAGAATGGTTTGAACCTAAAAGACTAGGAGAGAGAGAAAGGGCATGGGGGATCCTATGTTATGATGCCAAGGCCAGGTCTGGCAATTTTGAGTTCATGCAGATCAAGGGAGAGTATAATGCAGTTAGTTTATAAACGAGAGAGACATTATTTGCGATCAGGATAAACGGAGAGAGAGAGAGAGAGAGAGATCTGCATGGAGCTCCCCAAAATGTAAATGGGAAAACGAGTTGTAGCCAAGATCGGATCTTCTCATAATTGGATTTTGGGGAAAAGAGACGGAATGCTTGCCCAATTGCCGTTCCCGTTCCCTTCAACTTTCCATACATAGAAGGGATGGGAGTTTGAGTCTGAGTCTGCCATGGTGGCATGGAGTCACCAGACTCCAGAGAACATCCACAATCTCCATATAAATGTGCTTTATTAATAGAAGTGAAAGCCGAGATCTACGAGTTTCTAGGACTCCGTAAATGAGCTGACAATATAATACGACGACTACTCTCTTTACTCCACAACCAGTGGTACCAGTAGACAGTAGAGTAGCATGGTAAGTAGTAGTAGTCGTAGTTTGGAGCAAACATACCCGCTTAGTTACAGCCAAACCAACCAACCGACTCTCTCCTCTTCTTCTAGCTCTGTATCTCATTATTGAGTTCTCAATTACTTTTATTTGGGGTTGGATTAATTGCAACTACGTCTCTCTAGACTCACTCGCATCCATTCCTTGTTTTTTGGGAAAGCGAATGCATAGAACTAAACAGAAAAGTTTTACAAGCTCCTTGTTTCTATTTGGAATAAATTCCATGGGTTGGAAAAATTAGATTTTCCTGTTGAGGACGTTTAGATTAATGCAGAATGCTTTAGCAGTGGTAGGTAGTGGCGAATTCATCCAGAGTATACCGAATTCATCAAGGTGAACACGGTTTAAAGGTGTAACTGAAATACATAGTACTGATTTTTTAGTTTTTACATGAAGAGAGGTTTCCTTGTGAATTCTTAAGTAAACTGATGGTTATCCACACGAGAGTGAAAACTTCCCAGGTTAATAATGATGATGGTTTATTAACAAAGAGAAAGATAATTAATTTGATTAGAGGGGGTTATGAAATAATATGATTAGGAAGTGTGACCGTTTTGGAGTTGTTTGGGGGTGTTGGACTTGGATGGATTCTGTGGATGATGAGTATAACCAAAAGAGAGTACTATGGAGAGTTAGTTAGTTCATGTAAATTGAAATTAATGTGATGTAAGTCATGAGGAAGTAGGAAGTGGGGTTGTAGAGCATCTCTAATTAGAGAAAGCGTCGTCCTTCGAGTAATCGCTCTCTCCGTCCGTCTCTCCTCCTATACGTAAAGGAACTTTTGAGAAGATTAATTAGAGTCTGTCAAATGCAATGGGAGTTCAATGAAAAGAGTTGCAAATCTCTCCCCTCACTACATAACATTGCTTTTCCTTTTCCTTGTGCGTTTTCCTCCTTTCTCTCTCTTCTTGGTTTTCGATGATGATGTTGAATTGTAAATGAGTTTCCTAAAGCACATGTATGCATGCATGCATATGGACTGAGGAGACAGAAAGCTGAGAAATAGTGCATCAGAGAAACGACAATGTAACTTTGTATAAGCTCAGACAAATGAAAAGCAGAGAAAAGTCTCCGTTATTGATTTCACTCATAAATTAGATCCAGTCTGCCTTTGCTTGCCTACAAGACAGAGTTTCCTTCCTTCGTTGTGTAGTATACATTCTTTTCTAACTCTAACTCTACGACTACGTACGGGTGCTACGTACTATACACTCATGAAATATTGACTAAAGGGAGTAAATCTAATCGAGTTCACGGAACAGAGCCTCTCGTAATAATTTGTGGATAGATTCATATGTACAACCACAAATCCTGAGTAAATTTTCCTACCCAATTTCATAGACTATCGGTGGTTTGGTTGTGTAAATAGAGTGAAATAATAATAGAATAACCAACCACTTATCACCCACCCTTTCCTTCAGTTTATTTTATACCTGTGTGCTTAGGTATACGTATACACGTGTACTATAAATTCTCCATATTTACTTACTTTAGATTTTATGTGTATCTACAATATATTTCAGTCTTCCTAAAAATATGTACGTTCATAGTTTCCTCCATCACTTGCAGCCAAGAGGTAATCAATTCAAAGAAAATATATAAAGTGAGATTTACAATGTGAGTCAGAAATCTACGGAGGTAAGCTGTGTCTACTTTCACCAACTTTCACTTGTGAAAGGAAAGTAAATGCATGTATGTATATTTTGGGACACCCTGAAAAGAGTTTTCTGAAGAGCCCCGGGTTGATCCTACACAGGAGTCCTGAGTCAGTGCAGTGTTCTTAATCGCTCGTACTCAAAATCCAATTTGGGCCAAGAACCTCGAGAATCCCACAAAGTTAAGCTCAGCTCCGGTCCAACACTATGGATATATATAGAGAGAGGGAGCAGCATATATTACATTACATGACATTAGCTAAGCAAAGCAACCTTTTGGCAATTAGAACAATAGAGAGCTTAGTACTTTATACCCTGAGAATCGGAAGACAATGGGGAAGTAGTAGTAGTTGGTTGTAACTTGACTTGACTCAAGGAGGTACATTCATAACAATGGGAGTTCTATGTATGTATGTATGTATACTATATATACGTACAGTACCAAGTACCAGTCTAAGATTTGACAGAGTCCCATTGGTGTCGTTCGTAATCCCTTCCCTGCCTGGGCACCTACTTTACTATACTTGCTGTACAAGCAAATTTCTACACTAGTGGATTTGGTGGAGTAGTTGGACTTTTGCTTGAGGGCGTGGGGTAAAGGTCTAAGACTAATGAGTGGAAATGAATTTTCTTTATTCTCTCTTAGAACCCGGACATAGTTCTAGTTCATTACTTGAACGTGCCGTACCCCGATGATAATAAATTGATCATCACATCGAACGTCTCCATGTGGGGTGACAAGAAGGAATGGACCAAGGAAGAATTGATCTCACAGCTAAAACCAATGTGTAAGTTCTTACTCTCTCTCTCTCCTAATACATTTCTCTATTCTCTTTGTAGTAGGAGTAGTCTAGGATTCTAGGACACAGACACAGGCTTTTAAGGCTTGTTCTAAGATTTAGCTCAACTAAGCTCTATGAGAGAATGGAACAGCCTGCTCGTGCTCCCCGCCTTCCTTCTCCACATAAATTACTGTCCTAGAGTTTTAGGTGCTAGCCATAGCTACTTTCTCCAAATAAATGACCTTGTCCGTCAAGTTCCTTTCTCTAAATATATGACATCGTCGTCCGTCCGTCCGTCGCGTCCGTTCGTCCGCGTCCGCGTCCGCGTCCGCTGAGTTTCCTTTTTCTACATTCTACCATCAAATTCATTTCGCCTTCTTTGTCGTCGTCCACGTTCACGATTCACTCCCGCCCCGTTGTGTTGAATTCTAGGGAATTACTTCCAATTATTACCTTCAACTTTTCCTAAGCATAGGTCTTGACAGCAAGCAGACAATCCAAATCCAAAACCAACCAAACCAACTTCTCTGAATTTCACCCGATTTTCTCTTTCAATTCTTCCCTCTTTCCTTCCCTAACAAATTGGACTGGGCAGTAAGTGGTTCCTCCTTGTGTACGTTACGTACCCCCAACATTAAAATTTACTCACTCAAAAACTGCGAAAAAGTTTAAACGTTTGCTAACTCTTTTGCTGCGAAGAGAATCCCCTCGTGAGTTGACTTTTAGGGAACGCCCCATGTCTCATGTCTGAATAGAAGGACAAAATGCCACACGGACAGACGAGACACATTATTCCCTCCCGATTGTTTGTAACTTTGCTTGCTTGCTTGGTGAAAAGAAAAAGAAAAGTGGGTAGGGAAAAGAAGGTTGAGTTGAGTAGTAAACACAAAATTTTATTCTCAGAAGACTTGAGTAGCTACTGCATACTGCTACTACGTACGTTAGGGAGTAGGACTGATTGTGAGTGGCATTCACAACTTTTTGTTGAAACAATGAAAGTTGTTCCATGGGGTGCTGCTGCTCTGGTTGATCGTTGGGTGGATAAACTGTACTGTATCTGAATGAATGAAATGAAATACAGTACAGACAGGTAGCTACAGCTACAGAAGCCACTGCCACTACTTACTAGGAGCTCAAAACTCAACATGTGTTCTAAAACATTGTTTCACATCGTCATGATCCCAAATGCCCTGCCCTGCACAGAGTGTATGGTGTGTAAACATAGTGAGGAGAAAGTAAACACGGAGAAAGACTATTGAGTCAATAGACAAGGGAGCGAGGAGAGGGCAGGAAGGCGAGTTAGAAACTTTAAGTGTAATGTAGCCTAGCCGTAGCCATCTAACAATATCTTCTCTTCCTTGTGAAGTTTAGTTATTGCATGTACGGATACATTTCAACCCGAAAAACTATTATTAGACGTAAAAGGCTAAACGACCAAACTTCATGAATCTACTACCCCAAGTTTTGACCCTCTGTCCTATTAGTCATGCTTTTAAAAATAGAAAGGAAGAGGAGAGGAGAAGGGGAGAACAAACTTTATTGGATTCCACCGCACCAACCGAACCGATTTGGGTCACAAGAACTAACCTCGGGTTTTTGGAAACAATGCAATGCCTTGGTTGGTTGCTGGCTGGCTTGCTCACAGATTACTTTTCATTACTAGAGTTTGTGTGTTTAAGGAAACTCAGTTCAGTTCAGAATTGGTTTGTTAATTAAATTTTTGTTACAAACCTCACAATCAGAGGTTCCCGTGATTTTTCTAATTACTGTGTACTATGTACAATGTAGTACCCAGATTAAGATGCCCTTCAAAATTCACATGAGTTTGGAACACAAAATTTTGAATCAGGCCAACTAGGGAAATGTAGTATACGTACGTACTAGAATTGTGTACACAGAAATGAGGTCTGTTCCTCATGACCAATGCAATCTGGACAAGTACAAGTGGGAAAAGCCGCAAGGCCTTCATAAAATTTTCACAAACAGATTGCACTGTTTTGGTACATGAAATTCTAGGGAACCTAGCTGGTTTGAGTACAAGTACCACAGACGCCGTACCTTAGTAGTACTAAAAATGTAAAGCTAAAGCTAATTGCTTTGCAAAAACCAATTTTGTATCTACGTACCGCTGTGCGAATTACATTCTGGTGGCACAACGTTGTACAAATGGCAATTCACGTTCTTTAAGACATGTAGTTTCAAAATTAGATCGAATTCAGAAATCAAGCAAAGTCAAAATTTTCTATAGGGTCAGAAATCATAAAAATAGGTGGACGAGATAAGAAAAACATTTACTATTTTTGGCAGAAATGAGAGCTCCTGGGTTTGTAGGGATGTAAAGCGGTAAAGTATCCTATTAACGACATATACCTTGGAAGGGGACAGGGAAAGCCTTCGCCTACTTTCTATTTTTTTCACAAGTGCAAAAAAAAACTCGGTCTCGTGATCCATTCCTAGTTGAGGACGGATAAATGGTTCCTCTCCTTCTTCCGCATATATCTTAAGAAAAGAACCATTCATCTATCTTACTTTGTCGAGTGGATCCAGTCCGTCCCGTACGTCCGTCCCTCTGCTTTCTCCCTTTACTTTTTTCTATATTCCTAAGGAAAGTAGAGAAAAAGAAATCGACAGAATCCAAATGGAGTGCATGTGAATTTGAAGTCGACAACGACCTTCTCGTTCTCGACCCGCGTCCTTCCCTCCTATCCTAGGTATGTTATTCGTCTAAGGCCAAAAACCAAATCGAGGAAAGAGAGCCAAATACGTACGCTTTTTTTGCAAGTTATTTCTTTGGGAACCAGTGCCCAGTCCGTTTTCTCTCCAATCTTCGTTCCTTTTCCTTCCCATAGACGAAAAGGAAAGAGAAGAGAAAAAAAACGACACGACTTTATTTTCCATGTCCTTCCTTGTGAAATTTATGAGTCTAATAAAATATCTCACTGTTTCTCTGTCTTTTCCTATACAGTTTTCAGCGAAGAAGAGCCTGATCTCAACAACGAGTTGGAGTTGTCGGTAAGCGCACAAACTCACCTGCTACCCCTCTGCCTCTCTCTCTCTCGTAGTCTGCTCCCGAATTATAGATTTAGTGTTTTAATCAAGCTTTTCTACGCCATACATTGCATCTGACGCCCATACTTCTGCTTTCTCCCCGTATTTTTTTTCTTCCTTCTTCCTTCGTTGGAACTGTTTTTAGCATTTAGTTTGCAAATTGAGGAGTGTGCCACTTTTTATGGAGTATATGGAAAAAAAGAAGAAGGGGGGAAGGGCCGGATGTGTGCTCAACTTTTAGTGTTTTCAATTTTACTCTTGTAGAACAAAAGGAGTTGACGAGCCAATTTCCAGCTCATAACTCAATTTTGTTTTATGGGGAAGAAAACGAAATATACAAGCACAAATGCACACACACATACAGAGAAGTAGGAGTGGGAACGGGAACTCCACTTAATCTTCTCCCTTCCTTACTTACTCACTTCAACTTTCACTTCCTTAGGCGGCTTAGACTTACCATTACACTCTGGGTCGGTCGGTCCGTCGTTCTGTTCCAAATTTAAAACTTTATTTATTCAAAGAAATGTAATGTAATGTAATGTAATGTAATGTAATGTAAAGGAACAACATGCCTAGGATGTAAACTCTACGTACCTCTCATGCATACATATTACTCAGGAAACTCATATCGGAATCTCATTGAGCAATTGCACTTGCACGAGAGAGAAAAATTTATACATACATGGGATTCATCATATTCTAAACTACTGGAAATGAGAAGAAGACTAGACTTGACTAGACTAGTCGGACTAGGAAATAAGCAAGGGAAAACATTACATGTTCTGAATTCCAAGTTCCAATTTGTTGTGTTTATTTAATATTGTCTGTCATGATAGTCCTACGTCCTACTGAGTAGGATGCAAATGCTGTTGGGTCGAGCCAAGGACTGCTGCTACTCCGTTAATTGAATTCTCTCTTCTGTGGAGAGATGAGAAGGGAAACTCACATAAATTATCTTTCTCTGTCTAGTCAGACTGATGAAAAGGGGTTTTATATATGCGGAATCATAATAATTTCTTCCTTCTCAGAGCAGTCAGTCCTTTTCTCTAACCCTAGTCATTAGCTCATCCAACATTCTAATCCTCAACCTCTGATTCTGAATGTATATGTGCATAGTTGTAGGTCCCCTACTATTCAAATGAACCCTTTTTCATTCATTTGCCCGAGTAGACAACCCCAAAATACACACAACTGTTTCTAGGATTATCCACTGTATGAGTTTGACTACCCAGAGAGAGGTATTCTTTTGAACATAGTCCATAATACTATGGAGAAAGTCTAAAAGTTTTTTTTCTTCTGCGTTTGCAAAATCCAGACTCCATGTTACATTACATATACATATACATATACATATGGACACATTCCCTTCTGGGCATTGTGTATTACAACACAATGCATAATATTTAGATAGTTTTTGAGAAGGAATTTCTCTCAGAATTCCAAACCGGAGGCACAGGCACAGGCAGAGCTAGAGAAGGAATGAGAGTGTTGGACGACTGCTACTGCTACTACTACTACTGCTTAGAATGAAACGAAATGTGAGGTCAGAGTCAGAGAGTAAGTAGAAGGACGCTCGGCTGAGTCAGACAAGAGTGAAAGCAAGTAATATAAAATACAATGGCTATATAAGAAGACTTTCAATGCATACAAATGTGTTCAAGTTGTCAATAACCTTGGCCCCACTCTCCCGCCAAAGAAGTCAAGTAAAAGTAGGCTTAAGGTTATTTTGGAGTGTAACACACATACATACATACATACATAGTTTAGAATGGATGTAAGAACGAGGACAGTACAAAAGATCATGTTTCATTGATTCTTGGAGAAAGTCTTGTACGTAGGACTACTTGTACATGGGGACTGGGATTGGGAGTGGGACTGGGCCGAGGAGGCACTATTTAATGTGTATGACCTCCTCTCCCGTCATATCTATGTATGGAATGGAACGTACAGTACGTAGGAAGTCAAAAGAACTCTCGTCTACAGACGACGATTTAGAGAACCATTTTTGCCGACGTACTCAAAGTATTAGATTCGACGAATTAAGTGCTCTAAAATGAATACATTGGAAAAAAAAGTTAAAGCCGACTGAATTGATGTTGTTCCAACAAGGAACTCATATGTTTTGTTTTGCTTTCTCCCTGCTGCTTTCTTTCACTTTTCCTTTGCTTTTTTCTTCCTTTTTTTGTGGGGTGGCTTTCACCTAAAGTTTTGTGTTCAATTTTTTTTGTGGAAAATTGGCAGACGGCAGAAACTGTGGAAGCGATTGTTCATCAATTGATGGAGAAACAGCGTCTGGCTCGACAAGCTCCAGCATTGGACAATCAACAACAACAACAACAACCACCCACGATTGTGTCAGTTGCAAATCCACCAATGTCAATAAATAATTGTTCCGCTAATAATGGTGGTCCAACGAAATTAAATACTTCACAAAGTTCTCCAATCATAAGTCGACTCACGTCCACAACTCCAAATTCTGCTCCAACGACAACAACGACTCCTTCCACTCATCTCACCGTTCAAATTCCAACCATTCCTCTGTCATTGACCACGACCGGAGTGTCGTGTACAACGAGTACTAACAACAACAACAACAACAATACCAACAACCATCTTAGTATTAATGGGGGTGGTGGTGGTGGTGGGACGACGAACAATAACTGTCAACCACTCGAAACCACACATAGGCTTACACTCCAAAATTTAAATGGAGTGAATGTAAATGGTGGAGGAACGGAGCGGAATAATGGTCCATTCGTCCTTAACTTGTCTCAATTTCAAACGGCTGGGGGACTCATTATACTTAATGGGAAACCAGGGGCTGCTGCCGCGGCGGCGGCTGTAGCAGCTGCTGTATCACAATCCACCGCAATCGTTAGTACCTCAACCCATCAACATCAACATCACTCCACTTTAGCAGCTGTACAAAGTGTCAAGTAAGTTTTTAACTTTTACAGTACACTAGGTACAAAAACAAACACAAAGAAAAACAAACAAACAAAAAGGACAGACAGGAATCAATGTAAATTGTAATCGATTTTTTTCCATTAATTTGTTTCATTAAGTACTGGACCTGTTGGTACGACCGTGACGTCCACCCTTGCAGCCACACTCATGGATATTCAAAATGCAAATGTGAATGTGAGTATGGACTCATCTTCAACTCGGCCTGAGGGTTTGAGAGGAGGAACGACCGTGTCCGTGGGCACGGGTTCACTTATCTCCAATTCAAATCAAACACTATTTATCCATCAACACCAACCCCACTTCACAACCTCATCTATGACGACGACGAATACTAAAGTCTCTCATCGTCAACCCATCAGTGGGAGTGGGGTGGACCATCATCACCACAACCAACAACAACATCATCACCATGTACATCAGACAGTCACTCACCAACAACATGGGAGTGTGGCTCAGCAACACCACCACCAACAACAACAACCAAATGGGTTCTTTCACCAAGAAACATTGGACATGTCTCATGAAGACATTCAACAAACACTCTCAGCCAATATGTCTCATATGGTAGACTCATCCGTAGACTTAGAACCCATGTCCCCGTCCGCCGATGATGTTTTCGTCAACTTGGATGCTTTTGACATTTTGGCAGACTTGTCTGAAGACTTGGAACAGCAACACCATATGCACAATGGTACCTTAGTCATGGGTGATAAGAACACTATCGTGGACATCAATCCAGAGTGGGCTTACTCTGAGGTAACATCTCCACAGTCCACACATGACTCGTGTCCAAATTTCAAATAGTATATATATATAGACAGATAGATAGTCAAAGCCAATGTGGGCCCGCCCGCCCGCTATTTCACACACATTGCCAAATGGCATCTTTCGATTCTCTAGCTCCTTCATAAATCAACGGCTCCATTACATTAAAGCCTTAGCGCTCCAGGTCTTGGGTCCTGAGTCCTGAATCGTCGTTCTGTTCTGGCCCCTTCTGTAGCCATGAGTCCTAGCATCAAGTTGTTCGCTCTACTTTGCCAATTCCGCGCAATTTAACTTGAATCCCAACCTTTGACCGCGATATTGTACGTACACTACTACATACATTGTATTTCCTTCGACTTTGCTCCAGTTTTTGATAGATAAAAGGGGGGAATATTCTATTCATCATCTTGATAAAGACTCTTTTTTAGGTGATTTTCTTTTTAAGCTTGCAGGAAATATTTCTTCCAGATAAAAGCCAAATGTCTACTGTCTATGGTGTGAAATACTTTGTTGAAGGTTGAAGGGAATTATAGATACTTTCCTATTCCATTCCTTGTGGTTTGCGTACGTACGTACTTACGTAAATACGAGTGACATATTTTAGAACCAACATTAAATCAACCCAGCTGTTTCAAATGGGCTAGAAAAATATGCAACTACACTTCACTGTTTTTCAAATCGTAGAATCAAATGTTTCCGAAACACATTCAAGATTTGAGGGAAAACTATCATGTGCAAATTAATGGGATGGCACTTGGTGTAGATAACGGTAACGGAAAAATGATATAATGAACACAAAGCACAAAGACAAATGTCGTCTTTATTTACAGGGTGGTTCATAATTCCTTGGCCGAGCTCTACAACTCAAGTGTAGGAGGATAGCGGACATACCGTCTAGTTACGAACCACCCTGTAGAATGTAGGATGAGAGAAAGCAGTGAAAAATTGAATCGCTGTACGTACAGGTAGTACTAGTACCTTTAACCAACCCAGCTTTTATTTAGAATGCACGGTTATAGCCAGTGCGTTATCTATCAAACCGTTAGCTGAATTTAATTAAATTAGACAGTGGAACAGAGGGACAGACTATAACAGTGTTTCCAATTAATTAATTGGATTCTAGAGTTATGATCTTTATCGGTTCCAATTTCCAATGCAAATTTCCAATGAATGAAGGTATAGAGGCTAGAGTTCATATCATTATGTATTTTTCCAGGTATGGTACGGTATTGGTATTGTACAAAATACAAAAGAAAGTGGGAAATCCTTTAGAGCCCCAGCTGTGTCCGTTTATCTTCTCACATTTTACTGATTTGATTTGATGAGCTTATTCATTGTCCATCCATCCAATCCATCCATCCATCCCATATCTCCAGGATGTTATTTATGTATGACATGGATCAATTGTTTCATGACAAGGATTTTGGACATTTTTCTACGCTCGCTCCTGGTGATACGATACGATACGATACAATGATATGCGAGTAGTGAAAGCACTGATTCAACGATAACCAGTTGGGTGCGCTTCAAGGCCTGGCCTTAATGTTAATCTCCCTACTTGCTACTATGTCTGTGCAAATTGTCTGTCTGGACTTGGACTCGGATCGGATTTTGTAGGACAGGAAAGGAATAGGAGCGCATAAATTTGTAGACAAATTGCTTGCCATGCCATGCCATGCCATTTTCACTCTCTGACTAATGGCATGAGGTGGTGAAATTAAGAGATGGACTGATTGAGGAGAATCATGCATTCCCAAAAACCCAGAAATAAATCCCAAGCTAGCTAAACTCCTAGGTTTTTGATGGGATAGTCAGTCAGAGTCAGAAATATTGACTGGTAAATGATGTGTGGGCTTTACATATATCATCATGTGTCGGTCATTCCACAGGGTGGTACCAAAGTCCTCATCGTGGGTCAATTCCACAATGCACACTGGGACTACACTGTGCATTTTGGGGATTTCGCCGTTCCTGCCGTCTACCTACAGACTGGTGTTCTCAAATGCTTCTGTCCTCGTAAGTCCATTAATACACATTTCATGTATGTACGAGGTCGTAGTATTTTTAATGAGTCGTCTTTGCTCATACTGCGTATCTATTTAGAATAATATGCACATCACGCTCCACTAAAATATTAATTCTCACCTACCTTCCTTTTAGTTTTAGCAAAGGAATTTCTAAATGTCAGGTTACTTTCTGAAATGAATACGGTGGAATCACTAACTACCAGGAGTTCTTTGGTTGATACAAAGTAAAGTGATAAAATTTTAATCCTCTAATGGGTTTTCTGGTCTTTCTTCCTCAAAATGGGTGCATACATGGATTTTGGATATTCTTGGTATCCCAATAAATAGTTGGCTTGTATTATAACACACTACACGCAATGTACAGTATATTAGGGATCAATCAATACATATTAATTTTGCATATTAATTGGATAACTAATGGTTTCTGTTCTGTTCGGTTCTGTTGTCCATTGCACTGCCGGCTTGTGTTAATCATTGGAATTTAAGGCTGTTTTAGTGCAGAATAATTATTGATGAGGTTTTATACTATTTATACTGCGAATGTAGGATAATTTCTCACGAAACTTTGAGTCACAAAAGTTTCTACACGCAATTTACGCGTTAGTGCGTGAATTTGAGTCTAGAATTATAGCCAACTTTTGGTTAAATTTGACCTCCAAAGTTTTTAATCATAGGAAGAAAGATAAGGTCCATTTAGAGAATGAATAGGGAAAATGGTACTAAATCTTGAGTTGTTGAGGATGACTTGAATAGATTGCAAGAATTAAGAATTCAATGGGT